>APFE030963921.1:26774-74743 GCA_000404065.3 Pinus taeda | reverse complement strand
CTACTCTTCCACAAGTAAAGCATTTAAAAGGCAATTTACCTCTGAACCTTCCAGCACCCCTTTGAAGATTTCTGACAAAGTTTGATTCTTCTTCCTCTTCTTCTGGGACGTGGCTTGCTTCATAATAATCTCCTTTGCCTGATGCCTTGAAAGCAGCTTCTCTTCTATCTGATGGGCCTCCCTTTCTCATTTCATAAGCAGTTAGAATTCCATGTAGCTGAGACATAGTAAGAATTCGTAGATTTTCTTTTTCTTCTATTGCTGATAATTTAGATTCAAACTTGGGGGACAATGATCTTAGAACCTTTTCAACCACAATAGCCTCTTTTATTTCTTCACCTAAATTTTTCATACAATTAAAAACTTCATCTACCCGAAGAAAATAGTTAGCCACACTTTCATCATTATACATCTTGAGAGTCTCATACTGAATCCTGAGAGTTTGAAGTTGGCACGCTTTACCTGTTCATCTCCTTCATAGCTCGTGACAATTTTGTCCGATATCTCTTTTGCGGATTTATAGTGCATTACCTTCATGAATTCCGATTGGGATATACATCCTAATAGGGTACTGACTGCTTTTGCATTTGTTTCATACTTCTTTTTCTCGTTTGCATCTATAGGAGTAGTTGAAGGAAAAGCATAGCCTGTCTCTACAATGTTCCAAACTTCTGTACCAAGAGATTGAAGATAGGCAGTACCCCTTACCTTCCAATAATTGAAGTTTGTCCCATCAAACACCGGTGGCCTGATTGATGCTTCTCTCTCGTAGTTGCTCATGATGAACGATCTACCTTCAAGCGATCAAGCTTCTCTGAAGGACCTGCTCTGATACCAATTGATGACAATAATACTGAGAGGGGGGGTGAATCAGTATTATCTAATTCTTTTACCAAATCTTTCTTATTTATACTTTGAATTATTTTTGCATACCATAAATAATGAGCATGAATAAGAAAATCAGACAGTCACATCAAAGAACACCAGATATAAGGTGGAAACCCAATGTGGGTGAAAACCACCTGCTGCAATATGTCTCTATCTTCTTTCAAATTAGAATCTCCTTTTACAATGGTCTTGTACTGGTGCAGTCCTTTACCAGTACGCAGGCTGCAACCTGCTGAGAGCTACAACTCTCTCTCGTTTTCCAGTCTCTCCTGGAAGGGAGCTACAACCCCCTACTTCTTTTCAAGGACCACTTTTCATAAATTTTCAAACTGGATCCATATACATCAAATGATCATCAAGTACATGTAAATTATACAGTCAGCTGCAATAACCAGATCAACAATAACAGAACAGAACCCAAAACACCTTATCAACAGAAAAATTCAACCAACAGAAGATCTTAACACAGATACGCGGGTTTTCTTTTACTGGCCTGCGCTGCTACGCAGTTCACCTTCTGCCTCTCTGCGTATACCCGCAGATCTCCTTCTTCTGGACTGCGTGGCCATGCACTGCTCCTTTCACTGAACTGCGTACAGTACGCACCCAATGGCACTATCGCGCCGCGTACTTTCCAGGAGATACGCACTCAAAAGAATAATCGCGCCGCGTACTTTCACAGTAGGTACGCACCCAAAAGAATAATCGAACCGCGTGCTGCTACAGAGGGCACACACCTGAACCACTGTCGCCCTACGTACCTACGCACTGATCCTTCGGCACTTCTGCGTACCCACGCACAGAACCTTCGGTGCCTTTGCGTACCCACGCACTGAACCTTCGGCGCCTCTGCGTACCCACGCACTGAACCTTCGGCGCCTCTGCGTACCTTGGACTAGGGCTGAAATAACCTCAGACGCTCAGATCTGAACTTGTGCTCAAGAGATCACCCTTCGCAGATTCGCTTCTAACTTCTCCTTTATAGATCAATCTTTTAAAAACCGAGAACCCAATAAATCAGATCTTAAGATATTCAATCACTCAAAAAGATGCACAAGCCAAATGATCTCCTTTGCTTTATATAGGCTAGTTCTTCCTCAAATCAAGGATCATGGGGCTCAATAAAAATAATAAAATAAACAATACCACGGACCAAAACCATGATAACCCAATACTGTTGGCTAAATACCATGAGAAACCCCACGTGTGGGCGCTTAACTGCCTTGGAATGTGTGCACTGGGGTACGCACCCCATGGATGGTTAATCTGCGTATTAGGACGCGGTCCCTGTATGGCATGCCTGCGGGTACGCACTTCCTGAACTGTTCTCCTGCGTACTTCTTTACTTTTATCAAAATGAGTCATGCCATGGGTGTTGCCATCAAGTACAACATCTGAAACATATAATCATACCAGAACCATAATGCCAACAGATAGTACATACCCCAAGGTCAACCCCAAACTCAGTATATTTCTCAGGATGCTTATCAACCCTAGATTCAGTACGTGCCTCAAGGTTATCAACCTCAAGTTCAATACCCAACTCAAGGTTTCCAACCACCTTCTGATCAACCATTTTTGCAAGGAGCTGGAAATGTACCTCTTAATTATCAGCCCTATGTTCAACCAGGTTATGTCCTCCATATGCATAACCTTTTATGAGTCCATACCCCGAAATGAACATGGTGTGGAATCCACCTCAAACTCAAAAGACTATGCAACCTAATGTGCAGTTATCTAATCAACCTGGACAATCTGTGGTTTCTGGTCCAACCCAACAACCTGTCCAACCTACTGTTCAAACCCCTGCACTTGGTTTAGTTCAGCAGCCTTGGCCTAGCTCACCTCAGACTCCGCCTCAAACTACTACAACTACTACAACTTCTGTTCAACCTACCACACCTGTTTCTAGAGTATTTGTAGCTCTGGTTTCTACTATCCCTGCATCAGTGCAAACTCCTCAAGTCTCTGTGCCACAGTCAGGACCTACAGTTCAAACTTCAGTCCAGATGCCTGCAGGACAAGCTGGTCCAAGTACGATTGTCACAAGTCAACCGTAATTCACCTATCAACCATACCAGGGATAATATCAATTCGGTCCTACTGTACAAAACCCAATTTATCAATATCAACTGTATCCTGGCTATACTTATCAACAGCCTCAACAACCCCAGTTTGGTCTGGTTAATCGTGGTTTTCCGGGAGGTTATAACATCCCTAATGCAAATCCGATTCCAGGTTATCCTAGATATCCTCCTCCTGGAACTAGTCTCATTACTCAAGGTTTTCACAATCCTAATTGTCAGTTACCATTTATTGCAACTTTGGATTTACCTGATTTGTCATGCCTTACAAATGATCCGATTTACTCTCTTCCGTATTGGCCGCCAATGCCTAGTAAGTTGCCTAGTGATATCCCAAAATTTGAGGGTAACTCAAGAGAGGATCCGTTAAATCACGTTATGACTTATCACCTCTGGTGTGCATCTAATTCAATCATTTATGATTCAATTCGATTGCATCTTTTTCAATGAACTCTTATTGGTCTTGTTGCCAAATGGTACATTGAGTTACCATGAGGCTCTTTTTATAATTTCAATCGTTTAGCCACTGCTTTCTTAACTCATTTTCAGTTTCCCATTAGATACAACAATGGAACAGAACTGTTAACTTCACTTAAATAATCCACATCCACATATATTTCTGATCATATTCATGAATGGCGACATAGAAGGCGTTTAGTGAAAGTTTTCATTCCGGATCAAATTTTAGCAAAATGGTTCATTAAATCATTGTTACCTAAAATCACTGAAGATGTAGCTAAGGGAGGAGTTGTCACTGAAGAGCAAGTCATTTCTCAGGCTCAATACCTTGACCTCGTCTACACGCAGCTAGGTACTTTACATGAGAAAATCCCTGATCTTCCAAAACACAGTCAAATAACTGCTCTTTTAGGGTCTCATGCCACTGATGGTATGATTGGTTCAGTTAGTACTAAAAGCAAGAAGAAATCTTCAAAGGATTCTTCTCCTATGATAACTTTACTTGATTCCCCGAAAGGAGATTCTTCCGCTGAAGTTTCTACTGACATCCATGTCATAGAATCATCTATGACCAAATCACAATCTGGTAGTAAAGAGAAGGGGAAGAAGAAAAACAAACAAAATTTAAAAGATAAAACGAATAAAAATGAATCTACTGACGAAAACCGAAAACCTCTATATCCTTGTTTCATTTGTGACGAGAATCATTTTACCAAAGAATGCCCACATCGAGCAGAGGTTTCGAAATTCATTAAAGGTTCTCAAACACCCGTTCTCTTGAAGGATCCTTTTCCTACTCAAGATAGTAAGATGGTTGCTTCTTCCTCGAATGCCTCAGAAGAACCCATTATGATGATGTCTCATGTTAGGATTGTGACGCGATCGCAAGATTATGGTAGTAAAAATCATGTTGGTGGTAAAGAAGTAGCATCTTCTAATTCAAACACATCGATGACACCTCCTCTTGGTTCTGATCCACTACAGATCGAGAAACCCAACCCTGACTTAGTAATCAAACCACCTGAAAAAGGTATACTTTGTAAATCAACTTTCAATCCACATGCGAGAGCTACTCAGAATTATAACATTGTTGAAGACTTAGCTATTTCCCCTTCAGCAATGTCAGCTTTGGAAGTGCTGCAATCGTGCCCAGCACAGCGTAAATTACTATTGTCTGCTATAGGAGCTGTCAATATTCAGGATTCAAACCTAATAATCTTTGATTTAGAGAATAATACATCCCACCTACCTCATCAAATGGCTTTCCAAATTCCAGTTTTAGTCAAAAACAAACCTTGCTTTCAGACTGTGATTGATGAAGGGGCTATTATGTGTATTATGTCGATTCAGTGTTGGAAATCACTTAGTTCTCCCACACTCAATCAGTCTCTGACAATTCTAAAGGCTTTTGATTACTGAGGGTTCCATCCTTTTGGTATTTTGCAGGATTTACCTATAGGGGTCGAAGGAAAAACCATCAATCTAGATGTGGAAGTGGTTGATGCCCTTCTAGATTACAACCTTCTCCTAGGTCGTAGTTGGTCTTATGCTATGACTGCTATTGTTTCATCGATCTTTTGGCTTGTTAAGTTTCCTCATAACAGAAAGATCATTACGATAGACCAGCTAACCTATTTCTCATCCGAACCAGCCTCTACAGATAGTGTTCAACACGTCGGTAAAAAAACTATCCCTTACAAGGAAGTTGGCATAGGTTTGATTAAAGATTTTGGTTTACTAGGAACTTTTTCCTTCCCTCCTCCTAATGTATCGCCTTCTATTACAAATATTCATATGATTTCATCAAATATTGTTACTTTTGATGATCCTTGGATCATAAATTCCAATTCTGAGGTGGATTCATTTGATGGCACGATGCCTTTGAGTCCCTTTGAAATTGCATATCAGGTTGTACAGTCGTTTTCTGATTCCTGATCAACCTCGAGGATAGTTTGTTCCTGTGTTAACCTCGTTAAAAAATGAAACCGGGTGTCTCGAGGATAGTTTGATCTTGTCTCAACCTCGTTAAAAAATGAAACAAGGATCATGGAGCATAGTTCTTTGTCTTGTGTCAAGCTCGTTAAAAAATGAAACAAGGAGTCATTAGCATAGTTCCTTGTCTTGTGTCAAGCTCGTTAAAAAAATGAATCAAGGGTGTTGAGGAAAGTCCTTGATCTTGTGTCAACCTCGTTAAAAAATGAAACAAGGGTTATGAGAATAGTTCTTTTACTATGTCAAACTCATTAAAAAATGAAACAACCCCCTTTTGAAATCGAGTCTTTGATTAAGATCTCGTAAAATCCAAGTCAAGTCTTTCCAAGATCTCAAAAGTGAACTTTCATTCCATCCACCTCATTGAATGCAATGAAGCTTGTGGGGCATGTACCTCAATTTGAGTCATTATGCTGGGGGCATGTGAACTTATAACAAGCATAGTTTTTCATTTCAAGCTTGTGTAAACATGAAACTGAATCCAAGCAGAGCTCTCCACTGTTCAAGCTTGTGTAAAAATGAACCCATACCCATTTTACATCTCGTGATTTCTGTTTTCATCCGGTAAATTCTGTTAGATGAGCCTTGGTTGTTTCATTCCATCGCCACCATCTCTTTGGCTGATCATATGCTTTCACTTGGTTGTTTTTCCTTTCCTGAGGGACCGCAACGATGAGTGGTTTTATTAGCCAGCCTCTTAACCATTACATGTTTTGAGCAGTTCCACCATTTCCGGAACCAGTTGCTACCCTTTATACCACTCGTTCCTCTAGGACGAGTCTTCTTTAAGCTCTTTTCTGACTCGTGAAATATGAAAATATTGCCGAGGTTTTCCATTTTTTACTCATTAGACATAATTAAAAAGGCAGTCCACTTTCAGCTCTTTTCTGACCGTATAAACACGAAAATATCGCCAGACTTTTGTCGTTTCAGGTTCGATATTGGTTATGAAACAACGTGTCTTCGATCACTTTTCTAATTTTTCGAATCAAGGCCACTAATTATGAAAAGTACTCCTTGATCATAATGGTCAAGCAATTCTCTCGAGTATTATTTTATACTTTTTTGGGCTCGAGGGACACAAATTTACGAAAAAGGACCCCCATAGAGTCCTCTTTAAACTCTTTTCAGACTCGTTAAACATGAAAATATTGTTGATCACTTGTCATTTCCAGCTCGTTAAAGTATTCAAAATGTCATCCCTCCTGTATTATTTTATCCTTTTTTGAACCTGAGGGATTATTTTATGAAAAAAGTACCCCCATGGAGTTTTCTTAAGTTTTTCTTCCAACTCCCTAAAATTGAAAAACAACTAGTTTTCCCTATACTGGACTTGTTAAAATTTAACAGTAAAGGACCTGTTCAATTTTAAACAGGAATGAACCACTCCTTCTTAGGGTTCAAATTTTAAACTAAGTTGGACTCTTCCGAAGGATGAGCTTATAAACAAACAAATGTTATCCTCCTCAAACTTGTCAAAAATTAAGAGGTACTCGCCAAAAATGGTGGGGGAAAAGAGAGAAAAATGAACCTATTTGTTACATTTTTTTTTTATAGAAAAGTCGTTAACCACTCTTGAACATGACACTTTTTGTTCACCTGGGTTGGGAAATCCTTTGCCTAACATTTAATCAAACCACATTGAAAGTCTTCAGTCGGTTTCTGGGTATTAGCTTTGGGTCAGTTGTCACAAAACCATCTACAGTGTCGTTATGTGTTCAAGAGATCAGTTCAAACAAACCATTCATCTGCAAAATATCTGTCATCCATCTTGACCATCCCTGAGTCAGTCCTTGCTAATATATTTCTTCAAAACTTGATCTATGATTTCATGTTGTGGGCTTTCCTACAACGGATCACTTTCTATCGACTTCAGCTCATTATCTAGGAATTTGATCTAGAAATCGTCAGTACCTTGAAATCTGCATGCCCTAATGGCAGGTTTCTCGCCTTCAATGATAGGTTGCATCATTGACCTTCAATCGAATTATTCTATGACATGTTCGACTTCAGCTCATTTATTCACATTTCATGGATTGTACTGAGTACTTTGAGAGCCATTGACATTACTGGCGGTTTCTCTCACACTTGTTAACAGTCTACATCATTGGCTGGTAATCAAGTGGTTTCTACCATGTTCGACTTCGACATATTCATTCACATGGATAGAATCGTACTAGTTTGGGAAGCATAAGTCAAGACCCTGGATCTACTTTCTACCATCTAGGCTATGAGGAATTTTGTTATTCATTATACACTGGACTATTCATAAATAGATGGTTGCATCCATACTATGTCTACACATGTCTATACTCTTGATATATTACGAAATCATTCCTGTATCAGAACAGTTTAGTCATTTTTCTAGTCAGTTTTGATCTCAGTATGGGAATTCCTACCTCAGCGATGATATGTCTACATATCTATATTTTGCATTGAATGTTTTTACAGGTTCCGACTGGGGTGTCAACAAGATGATCCTTGAAATGATAAAGTACTTCACTCTTCATAAATGACAGACTCTATCTTCATCTATTACAAACTTTGCACTTTAGGGGGCAATCTGTTGCACTAAACATTGTCACCTTGACATTCTGCTATCTGTGTGAGTTCATTACCACTCATACTTTCCCCCTCTGCAAGTCTGAAACACTAGTTCCTCATATCAAGCCTGGAAAATAAGAGAAAAGTCCTCAAAAGTCTTTAAAACTCTGGTTCCGCACTTTCTCTTTGTATTACCTGCAGTCCCGCACCTAATGGTCATGTCTTCTGCGCACCTAACTGCTCTGTCTCTGTGTTAAAGGTGCGGGCCCCTATAAAAGTTAAAAAGGCACAAGTATATTCTGAAAAACTCACTTTCAGTTATTTCTAGAAGCTTCTGGAAGGAATCTTGAGGTGGCAAGTTCACTCTTTTAAGGTTCATGTATCTCATACCTTAAGGAGCTAACCCCTTGATGTGAGGAGCTTATCCCTTTGAAGGAGCATTCTATCCCTTCATAGGTGGACCTATAACCTCCTCCTCTGCACTATAAAAAGAAGCATTGGGCTAGTTACTAAAAAGAGTTAGAAGTTTGGTATTTTTGAGGGAAAATGCTATTGGAACTTAGTCTTCTTTAGTTGAGTTTTTATGAGGAGAGATTACATACCTCTAAGATCTCATTTGGAAGAGTGCAAGACTTGTCAAAGTAAAGGGAATTCCTATTTCGGACCCCAGGAAGAGCTTGTTCAACATCAAGGCTAAAAAGGTTGTAAGGTTCTTCTACTATTCAAAGTTAATACAAATATATTTGTTTTTCTCAATAAGTTGTTAATTCATTGTTTATTTTATGGATTCCTTGATCACCATAATAGGCATGATTTGTAATATTTTCTATGCAGGTGCTATTTAATGTTTGCTTGTTTGTGATTGCAGGTCTTCAAAGATAACTCTTTCGAACGACTGGAGGATGACTACTACAAACAAGCGTTGGATCTAAGGTAGGATCTTAACACCTTTGGAGTATTTACTTATAAATCGCATATGTTTAGAGAAAGATAGGTTTGTTTGTCCTTTTGTTGCTAGAATATCTTTTGATACTAGGGAGATCAGCCTTGTCTGCAAGATCGATTTATCCAGCCAACAATGTTGATCAAATTGTCAAGAGACATGTAGATAACTTCTATTGGGCAATGGGACCTTGAATGATCGAATATGAAGATGCAGTAGTGATGTTATTTTCTTTGACATTCGAGGAGGATGTTAAGGATTGGTACATTATCCTTCCTCAATCTAATATTAGTGATTTTTACCAATTTGAAGACCTCTTCATGAAAAGGTGGGCCACTGGTGCTGATGGAAAACCTTGTCATTGAAAATCTCTACCATTAAAAGAAGAAATTAAATGAAGATAGTAGAACTTTCATATAATTATTTGACAGGATTGTTAGGGATACCCTTGATTTCCACAAGCATACTCATGCCCAAATCCTTGAAAATTTCATAAAAGTAGGCCAAGGCCACCTAACACACCAACTTAGATATAAGAAGCCTAAAACCCCCGCTTAAGCGAAGGAAATGGCCATTGAGGTTGGAAAAAATCTAAATGTTACTCACATTGAAATGCTAAATTTCCCTAGGGATAAGGTTGAAACTAAAAAAGCAAGGCCAAGGATCAAGTTGAAAAAAAATTAGTCACCTTGTGCAAGAAAGTTGAAAAAATATATGATGACGCAAATCATGTTAGGGATAGGATGTATATGTATAAGTTCAGTGCTCTGGAAAAGGGGCAAATATTTTCTTTCTCTTCGAAGAGCAAGGTCTTTGTCAAGAAACATAATGAGGAAGGAAAGCAGGCTAAATAAAATGTCCCTAACACTTTAGCCCCAACTAATGTAGTGGAACAAGGGGATTCATCTTTTGAAGAGTACCAAAGTGATAGCTCAAATTAGGAGAGCGAAGATGAGGAGGGTGGTGAAAAAATTAATGTAGTAAATGAAACCCAAGCTTTCAATATGATATTAGGTGGCGCATATAGCCATCCACAAATTAGTGAAGTAAAACTTAAGGAAGAACAAGATGAACCTATATTGATTGTGGAGAGTAGTGGATGATTTAAAGGATTGCAATATTCTAGAAAGAACAATAAAGAATCTTCTTCAAACTCTAAGAAATCAAAGGAGAAGAATCTTCCTCCTCAGGAACCCTCAAATAAGGATCTTCCTAAGAAGGATGACATAAAAAAGATCCTCCTAAAGGGGAGCCCTAGCACAAGAAAATATGTAAAGAAGTAGAGTTAGGCATTGATGTGGGCACTACTGTGAGTAAAATGAGTATGCATGTTCCCATAAAGGAAACTGTAAAGATCCCTTCCCAAAGAAGGAAAGTAAAGAAATATTTTGGGTTTGATGAAGATGACCAATATATTATGTTGCAAAACATCCATTTTACTAGGACCAATCCTGACCATGAACCATTCCTATTGACCTTAACCATAAATAACCTTCTTCTCCACAATTGGATGTTGGATTCAGGGGCTTCTGCAAATATTATGCCACTAAAGGTCATGAAACAACTTAAGTGAAATATCATCTGACACTATAAGAATGCAAGTGGATTTGATTCTAGATCCATTATGATTTAGGGCCTTATCGAATACCTCAAGCCTTGGATATCAATGAAGACAAATCCTTGTTCACGGATGTTATGGTTATTGATATACTTGATGTATGGGGAATTTTTTCTAGAAAATGGGGTGCCTATGTGGGTGGACAACTTCAAATGGACTTATCTTACGCCATTATCCCACAACTTAATGGGACCCCAATCATTATTTCTAGAGAGCTCCAATTTCCAATGCATGTTAAGGAACTTTTCATTCTTCCATATCCTGGTAAGTAACATGAATCCAAAAATTCTAGGTCCCTTCCTTTTTCCCAGGAAGTGTGTCTCCTCAATAAGTCTACTCATAAGGAAAATAGGCCTAAGAAAAGGTGGGTGCAAAATTCAAAGAAGGAATTGAAAATTGGGGAGGTAGTGTTGGTAGATAAAAACCATGTTGTTGTCAAGGTCCTTGAAAAGTTTGGTGAAGGACACTATTACATAGATAGACTTCAATGGGATTTGTGGCCCATTCTCATGAAGGATAATCATATCACCCCTTTCCTAGAAACTTGACACTATCCATTATGCATGTTAGAGTAAGATGAATTACATATTGATTTTGCATGGATACTATCATCATATCATGTTATCATGATAGATAGATGCACTTAGATTAGATTTTCATCATAGAATATATTTCTTAATGTATGGCTTTATTATTTAATGAAAACATGGGAGATAAAAGTACGACCAGGATAAATGCTTCCAACATTGTTTGATATGTGCATGATACATGTCTGTAGTCCTAGAGGAATGCTAGTGTTCTCGTGACCTACCATTCGAGTACATGATTTGTGCACTCTTTAGTGAGATCATGTCCCTGTTGGATCCAGATGTTACCCACCAAAAATGGGTGACCCCATAGGAGAATTTTTCTCCTAGATTTCTCTTTAGCTGGTAGTCACCAACCCCTTACAACCACTAGTATAGCCAATGTATTTTTCCAGTTGATCTCCACTCCCTGAGCTAGTTGTATGTCCCCTTTTCCATCTGTCGAGAGCATATGTTTGAAGGTGGGAAACCCAATCCTAAGGGTATGTTTTTCATTGTGTAATCGGGTGCTTATGCTTATTTTTCCTTGGGCACTTTGGGCATGGATTATTGGGTGATTTGGAAGAAGGAAGGGTTTTGACTGTAGTTTTGTTCCCTCGCCTTAAATGTGGGGTTAATCCTTAATCCTAGTCCTGTGGGATCTCCCCCATTGGCTTATAGCTTCAGGAAGGGCACTACTTAGGAAACCTTAATTTTGGTTGTGCGATCACTTTTTCCCATTTCACATCCCTCACTCACCTCCACACATTGCAAGCCCTATTTCATCATCTTTCCTCTTTGGGTCCACATGACCACTAGGTCCACAAGGCACTGGTACACCCCCTCCCCTTGTGCACACGTTTGGGTAGGGACCATATATGTTGCTCCAGAGGTTGATGTAGATAAAATAACATTAAAAGCATATCATGACCACACGCAAGTAAGAAAAAGAATATTATAAAATACAAAATATGGTCGAAATGTTAAAATAACACATGGGAAAAGTACAAACATGAGCTCTATCCCTTATGATTATGGCCATCACCCTGGTTGCTAGGGCCCCATGAGTGCCTCCACATCATTAAGGAACCCATGCACGTCCCAACCCTTGGTGGGTGATGAACTACCCCACCTTAAGGGGGGTAATAACTATTTATATCATACACAACATGCTCTCATCTATTGAAGTCCCAAGTAGTCATACAAAGGAAAAAACTTAAGATTATACAAAAGCAAAATGAAAAAGGGTGGAAAAATAAAGGCCTAGGTAACTCATGTATCCACGTGCTCCCTCCTACATCTATAAACCCAAATGTATGAAAATCCCTCATCATTACCATCCTTGAACCCATGGAATTTGGATTGAGACCCCCATGTCCCCATCCATCTCATCATTTTCATATGACCCCTATCAATTGAAGGATGTACCTTGTACCTGTCTTTCCCCTTAGGGGTTGGGTTGGGAACACCTAATAAAGTTGTTTATTAGCCACTCCTACCTAGGGAGGTAACACTATTACAAGCTTAAAGTCCCAAATTTTGAAGGGAAGCACATTATGAAAGCCTCTATGTGCCCTTGCTTAATAATCTTGGGTCACTTAGATGCACTAATGAATTATTTTACTTGATGATGAGGAAGCACATTAGATATTATATGTAGTTGACATGTGTTTTCATCATGGGTTGGGAAACTTAACTAGAGCCTAAGCCTACCAAAGGATAATAATGACACACCTAGAGGATGCATTGAGAGCCATGGGACTCCATCATGTGTTAGAGGATCATTTCATGTCATGGACACTCTCAACGCATTCATCAGTTTGTTCATTTCCCCACATTATTCGTGAGATAATGCACTTGGACCAACGTGCCCCAACTGATTTAACATGGTCATGGTAGTTGATCCAAGTCCCATAGGAGTTTTATATCATCCTTGAGACATGGATGTCAGGCACCATCATCACAACCCTCTTTTGGAGAATTATCTAAAAAATTTCTATCATATGGAGACCCATGAGACCAATAGTTGTGCCCCAAACCCACTTTAGGGCCCCACATGATGACTTGCATCGAAAATTAGGGGCCATTCTCTAATAACATTTATTGGAGCCCTCTCTATCATCACAACACTAAGAGCACCCAAACTGTCCCTCCAATGAATTGCATATGGATGGCTAATTCATAACTTGTGATAGCTACTCGATCGTCTTGTGACAAAGATTTGTTTTAGCACATTATTTTATAATTTTGGGGGATCATTAGGCTAATTGTTTTTAGTGAGACTCATATAAATATAAGTGGTTCTCATTTTTGATAACTCATCATCATCACTTAGTATTTTCGGTCCTATTAGGCAACTTTGCACCTTTTCTCTTTGATTTTTTGGAGTATCTTGGATGCACTATGATATTTGGAGCTGATTTTTTATCTTGTCTTGGAGCAGCTATTTCTTTGATATGGATGGATATATTGCATGACTATTTTGTAAGTGCTTTTATTGATGACATATTTTCTTACAAATTGTTTAATGTATGTAATCACTGCAACTAGAGTAAATATTATAGTGCCCTAATTTTGTTGAAGATAATTTTGAAAGCTATTTGTGTTAATTTTTACTTTAGCCAAATTTAATTATTCAATTAGCAATATTTTCAACAATAATTAATCTTTCCATTTATCAATAGTAATTGAAGATAGAACAATAAATGTAAAGACAAATAAGAGACAATCAATACATCAACAAGAGACATGAGATTGGTCAAAGACCAGCGAAAAACCCCACAAGGAGGAAAACCCTTCATAATTCTTCTTCTATTAGATTGTCATAAAATGTTCAGCAGAGAGTATAATGAGCATTATCCATCAACAAGAGTCAAAGTCAAAGGCTTTGACTATCAACTAAGTCAACCAACCATAAATACAATATACCAATGATGAAAATTCAAATATGGTCAACTATCACAAATATGAAATTTTGTCTAAGTCAACAATAGTCAACATGCCCTAACCAGTCCACAATAGTCAATAGTCAACCATCCATTCAACTTGGTCAAAGAAGAAATAAATGTGGTCTTGAATGATGGTTAAGTTGAGCTCAAATCATTCAAATATATCCTTTTCAAAATAAATCAAAGGACAGAAAGAATGTTGTTTTCATAGTCCGTAAATTTCTTCTGGTAAAAAAAAAAGTCAATGCTAATCAACTGCTTAGATTGCTTCAGTTCCTGTGCTAGTAAAATTGACCTCCAAAGATCAGTCAAAGAAATTCAAACCATGAAGAAAAACTAAGTAAAATAGAAGTCAAACTCTCCTAACAAAAAGGCAACACAGAAAATGTCTTCTTGGACCCTCACAAGTGTGAAATGAAAGTTGCCTCAGACTTGTACGAGCCATCCAAATTTTAGAGAGAAGAAGCGAAGATGTGTTGTGATGATGTCTCAAATGAGGCTCCTTGACTTGCTTTTATATGTGTTGGAGGAGCACTAATTTGTCCTTAGGCCAACCTTGACATTTTTGACATTGTGGGCTTCACATTAAAAATACACTTTCCCTTGTCCAAATCAAATGCTTCAAAGGTCAAAATTGGTCCTCTCGGAAAGAGGAATTTATTCCCATGATTGGAATTTGTCATTGTGCTTCCAAGTTAACAATTTGGTTGGATCTTTCATATGCTTTCCATGTTATAACATGTAATGAATGTTCCTAGTGACAAAACATTATTCTTCTTCATGAAACTCAATATTCTAATAGTTGGAAATTATTGAAAGGTGGTATCTAGGGCATCATATTTTGACCTCCTTGAGGTCAAATTTGGCCTACCTAACACATCTAGGAATCCATAAACCCCAAGGAATAATGCATTTGCCTAAGTTTTTTGGTGATCAACTTCTTTTTCATTATTTTCTCCTCCCAAACTTTTTGGCCCCTTTTCATAGGAAAACTAGCCAGGGCATCAAGCGAAACCTATTAGAGGGTGAATTTTTGGATTCTACTTGGATAAGACTCTTCTTTGAGTTTTTTTCTAGAGGATCTCCAATTTTGGTGGATTTATCATGTTTATACATCCATAAATTATTGTGCTCTAGGTGTGCCCTAGAAGGGAAACCTAAGTTGTATTCCCTTGGATAAGTGGCTTTCTTGAGGGTTAAATGAGCATAGTATTCGTTGGAATAAATCTTAAGAAACCCTTTCTCATCCTTTGCCTTGACTTGGTGAGTACTTCAGAAGCATTTCTTCCCACGGTTTTTCATAAAGACCTAGGTCTAGCGTAAGTCTTTCTTTGATCTTTCAAAGAGAGAAAAGAGCCTTTGGAGTTATTAAATAATCACATAGAGCTTATTTGAGAGGTCCTACATCATCTGCTAGAGTCTTGACCTTAGGAACTCCTATTATGATCATCGTATATAAACCCTACACATTTGCCTCTATAACTTTTCTTGGGTAGCATAATAGCTTTCTTGAAGCATTGATACATTATTTTGTTTCCCCCCATATGAGTTTGGTCGAGTCACTCCATACCTAAATCATCAATCTATACATTCTAAGTGACTCCCTTCCTACCAAGACTCTTCCCACCGGTGAAAGTCTGTAAAGAGCAGGGGACCTTGACTAAGGTGACAATGTGTCATTGTCCCATTATTGCCACTTAGTCTAGTAGTTGTCCTTTAGGTTTTCCCATCCTTAGGGCCCTACTAGATTGTGTGGTAACAATCACCACTGACTTCTTTCTAGCATAGATCTATTTATTCTTACATCTTCTTGATCTGACTTCTCCATCCGAGTCCAAATTTCATTTAGTATAGTATCTCTCTTCATAAATCCTGATTTCTGGGAAAGTCCTCTTTATATTATCTTTGATTTTTTATTCCACCGGCTACCAAATATTTGGAAGCTTCCAATATGTATCTGCAACCCTTATGAAGAGATCACAAAAGAACCATCACAACCAAGAAAATAATTTTAAAACAAAAGACTAACTACTAGTAAAAATCAACAACAATAGTAATAATCAAATAAGAGAGACACACCCGGATGCGGGTGTTAATGCTTGCATTTAAGTGTAAACTCTACCCACGCTCTGACCACATGCTACCACGCTATCGACAGATGGTCACCATGGGCATCGGGCTGGGATTTGCTTCCAAGGCATTCATGAGCATTAAAGGCTCTTCAATGCAGGGGCCTTTCCAAGGTTCAGCTGATAGATTTTTTAATATGGCACAAACATTCCTCCGCCTGTGTATGCAGTTCGGCACTAGATTTGATAATTTAGAAGTTCAGGTTAACGTGGAGGCGGGAGATTCTGAGGGCAGTATACCCACCCTCGAGGCCTTCCCTTGCCCTATCTTCACGGGGATTTCTAACTCGGCTCAGGCAAATGTGAAGGTTGCAATTAGGCTGAAGAATCTTCAGCGTAATCTCTCTTGTGACATTTGTAGCAACAGAAGCAGGTGTAGACTTGGTACGCTCCGCCCTCAGAGTGCTGCTGAGTTTCTTAAGCTCATAATGGCTCCTCGAACTGGACACAGGGTGCCTCGTAGGGGTGGTCATTTCGGGCAGAAGAGTGACACCAGAAACAGCGAACAGTCAAGTCCGAAGCGCATTTCACCTTTGGCTTGTGCTTCGCCTCCCTCAGGCGACTCGACGCACTCAGACTCCGACTTAAGCAACACAGTGCAGATAGCGACACTTTATTACCGCCGCCAGAAGAATAAGCCAGTGGTTAAAGCCATGATCACTGTTATCTTTGCTGAGGAGGATGAGGAAGAAGAGAGTCGTAAAACTAATATGGGAGAGAAGACGCCCACCACCTCAGATAACTCATCCAAGTTAAAGGACAGCTCCTACAACCCAGAATTACAGAGCAGAATTGAGGAGGATAGCACCTTGGGCTACTCAGCAGAGCAGGAGGAAGCCTTAAAAGAACTCAGCAGCCTCAAAGGGAAAGAACCCATGGATACTGCTGAGGGTACTCTTGAGGCTCAAATGGAAACCCATCACAGCAGGCCCCCCTCCCCTCAGAGCGGTTTGAAGAATGAGGAAATGGAAGACTCTTTTGATTATGCCCTGTACCTCAAATTGCCACCTGGTTTTGACTGCATCGACGATGTTCCGGAAGGAGTGGAAGTGACATGGGAGCCAGACCCGGTTCGAGCAGCAGAAGATCGAAAGAAGAAGGCGATGGAACGCGAAGCTAAGGCGAGGAAAAACCAGAACAAATGACTACAGAAGAATCAGGGGTAAGCCTGCCCTCAGGCGAGCGACGTCTTTTTTTCTTTTTGCTATGTCTAGGTTTGGTGGAGTGCAGCCTCTGATGAAATGCTGCCTTGACACTCTGTTTCATGTAATAGATCTCGGGGTCTGGGTTTTTTTCCTAGTTGTTTTGTCTGTCTCTGTCGGGTTATGTATGTCCATGCTGGTCCAGGTTACAGTTCAAACCATTTCTTTTGGTCTTTTTGTATACTCTAGCTTTTGCAAGCAGAAATTCCAGATTGATGAGGAAAGTTATGACAGAGAGCTGAACACTCGCTCTCAGAGGTGTATACCTCTTGTAAATATTTTTTTCCTTTTTTAATATAATAGTTTAGTCTTTACGCAGCAAAAAAAAAATAAGAGAGACACAAAATACTTATCATTGAGAATAATGTAAGCTCCCTCATGTTTTAAGGAATTTTTGCAACCATCTGCAAAATTATCAGCTTCATTCACATCATCATTACGATGTAATTCCTTTATTATAAGATCTAGGGTTTCAACTTTCAACAGAAACATCCAATCCTAAGGTTTGTCCATAAACCCTAGGTTTTTTCTTCTTCAAGCCTTGTGCTTTCTATGGTTTACAAACCCTAGATATTTCATTGTTCAAAGACCCTAGATTCAGAATGTCATTCTTGTGATTGACTAGTCAATGATCATTCTAAGCCAAGTAGTTAGGTCTCTTTAAAACATCAATGTGCAAGGAGTAAGCTTAATCATTCAAAGTTGAACATGATCTTAAACATTCTAACTTGATTAACTCTTCAACATTTCCAATTCAAATATTGAACTTGAGCCTTTCAACCTAGGAGGCCTAAACACATATGTCTCCCTTAAGATGACTTCAGACTTTAATTCCAAAAAGGAGCTCAACCTCTTTTCTACAGTAAGAATAATTTATACAAATGCATCCTCTTCCCTTGATGTACAATAGATTCCATGACAACAAAGGTTGATGCCTTTTTTTATGCAACCAGCTTACAAAACGATAGATCAAAAGAATTAAAAAGTATCCTCTTCGAGGGGGGAACCTCATTTACATTGCATAAATGAACAATTCTTGAATGATACAAATGACAAAGCCTCCTTTGGAATGATTTTCCAAGACTTTTTGGAGATCTGGAGAAATATATGATTTCAATGTTTGAACCTCTAGTGGGCATAATTGTGAAATTACACCTCATTGTCCTTTCTTCATAAGCTTTATCATGCCGTTAGAGCTCATTATATTTCCTAGTTTCCCTATTACCCCTTAATTCAACTTCCTTTCCTTCCCCAAAAACAATTAAGAAAAGTTCTTAAAAATTGAAAGTTATTGTCCCCAAAGATTGTAACCATTGGACTCCTAGTACAACATCAAAACCACCCATTAGAATGGAAAGAATTAGACTATTCAATACATATTTCCCCATGGTTTTCTTGCTATTATGGCATTTTCCTAAGAAATTTATAGTTCCTCCATTTTCAACCATCATCTGACACTCTAGTGCTAGATATAGGAAGAAATTCAATTCCTTGGTTATCTTACAACGAATAAAATTATGGATACTACTTGAATCAATCAACACTATTACCTTCTTCTTGATATATCCTTCTCCTTTGAGAGTTTGAGGAGTGGTCATTCCTACCAATGCATTACAAGATATGTTCGGATTCATTTCTTCTTTCTTTGGGGTTGGTTCCTAGTGTATATCCTCCTCTTTTGATGTTTCTTGTTCATTTTCTTCCTCCTCTTCACAATCTATGTAGAATAATTTATTATTATTACACCTATGACCTTAGTGTATTTTCTATCACAACTGTAACAAATCCCTTTTGCTCTTTTTTCCTCGAATTGTTGTGGTGTCAACCTTGTAAGTTGTGGAAGACTAGGAGCAGTAACACTTCCATCTTTATAGTTTTGAGTGGTAGACTCTCTTGTTGCCATAGTTTTTCTTTCAACTTTTCTTGCCACCCTAAATTCCTTCTCCAACTAATCAGGTTCCCAAAGGCAAACCTCATGTTGGATTTTATCTTTTAAATTCCATATTGGTTACCCTAATATTCAATTTTTGGAAGTCGTCAATGTGCTCCACCATTGAACCCTTTCGCTTGAGATTTATCAATCGGCTAAAGAAGTTGTTCCTCTTTGTATCTTCATAATTTGTTATCATTCCCTCCGTAAAAATTGACCAAGTGATAAGTGATTTACAAGAAAAAAATCCATCTATACCATACAAACTAATTGGGTTATAAATATAAATATGTAATACATTCCTTTTGTGAGGGTTGCACATCCTGTAGATCAAAATATTTCTCAATATGTAGTGTCCATGTTACCGGATCCTTTCCATCAAAATTCCTCATATCTATATTTGGAATGTGGTTGTTCTTAAACCCCACATGGGAGTCTCTAAAATCATAATTAATATTCATTTTTTCCTCATCATGATTTTCATGGATTACCTTGTCACCACTAGGAACCCTTTCTTGCAACAACTTTGTCAACCCTTCCAACTTGACATTCATCGCATTCATGTCTACTTTAAAAACACCCATGTTTCCTTTTATACCATCCATGCTCCATTTTAATCTGTCCATGTTTCCTTTTATACCATCCATGTCCCCTTTTAAGCTATCCATGTCATATTTGGTTGCTCTTTGTGAGAGTGAAATTTCATGCACTTGGTCTCGTAACATTGATATATCATGTTGGAATTCTTCTTCTTCATGTGTCATAGTAGAGCTTTCTGAGGGCTTAATGAGTCTAGAATTCTTTTGTTTGGGAGGAATTTTAGAACCAAATACTAATATTTATGCTTAAATATGCCCTTTGAATCACTTCAAACTGATTCTTCAAACAAAAGTTATGCAAAATTAAAAAATACACACATTTTTCTTGTTTTTTAGGAACTTGGTCTTGAAAAGGTTGTAACTATGTAATTTCGAATCTCCAAGGTTTGAAATTTTGTCCTATGGTAGCCATATCAATATTCTTTCCAATTCCACAAGTCATACCAATATTGAATTCTTCAATATAGATTTATGCCAAATCTCCCACGATGTCTTGACTATGGACTAGTTCAGTAGAGTGAATTTATATGAGATGCCACATGTAACTGTTCCAGCCTTCAGCCCTGAAATTGCTACATGAATAACTAGATTTTGTGTGCTTTCATCCATTTTTTATAGAATTCAAATCTAATGCCTAAAATGAAAGTTATGGCTATTTTCCCCAGGTCACTTGTTTGAGACTGAATTTTGGAGGATGAAAAATCCCTAACATCTTCGAACCATATCTCAGAAAGTATTGTGAATCAAGATCTTAAATTTTGGAACTAAGTTCACCAATATTTCGGCTCCACCTGGTCAATGCGAAAATTCCACAATGACCTATTTGAAGCAGCGAAATCCTAGAATCCAAAGTTATGATACCAAATGTTATGCAACCAACTCTCAAAAAGATAGATCAACAACTTAAAAAGTATCCTCTTCGAGGGGGAAGCCTCCTTTACATTACATAAATGAAAAATTCTTGAATGATACAAATGAAAAGATGTCCTTTGTATATATAGGAGTCCAACGGGTCACAATATAATCAAAACCTACATAACAATAATAATGTAAGGGCACAACAATAACAATAGTGGGCTTCTATGGGGCACAAAAATAACAATATGGGGGCTACATGGGCACAAAAATAACAATAAGGGGCCTACACTAACAATAAAAATAAGGGGGCTACACTAGTATTATAGAACCTAACATCTTTTAATCTTTGGAGCTTCAACATCCATACTTTACATTTTCAGAACCTTACACACAACTCATATCACATAATTCATCAGTAAATGTGTTCATGACTCTCCTATATAATGCATCTCACATTTTCTTTCTTCAGTAAATGTATTCTTGACGAGTTTCTTACTGATAATGATTTCTTTCAATCTTCAAGAGATGTCAAGATAGAGCCTTTAGAATCATGGCAATACATACCATACATGAAAAACTTCAATTTTTTTTTGCAACTGAACCTCTGGTCATTTTAATTCTTTCTTCAGAACACATGTCTCTTTTCTTTGGGATGCTTTCTTCAAAGGAATATCAGGTAATCTTCTTGCAATATATTTCGACTAGGTCTTATGACATTCTTCTATGTATAAAACAAAGATCCTTTTAAGCTATCATCTGAATGAATTTTGAGGATTTGGCTTTTTGAGAGAATAATTTTTTTCAGAGACTTTTTGGTCACAAGTTATGAGATCTTCAATTTCTTTTTCTTTTTGAAAACAAGAATGATATCTCAAGGTGAATTTAGTTATTTTTACTTTCTACAAAGACTTGGTCACCCCCTTGAAATAGTCAAGATCCTTTAGATTTATTCAAAACATTCTTTTAAGTTCACAACTTCTTCTAGAGAACAATGTATGTTCTACCTACTTAAACATTGGTCACATGACAAGAAATGAATTGGTTGAGGATTTTTCTAAGAGATCACTCATCCTTCTGATATAAGAGACTAAGGAAATTCAGTTCGATCTAAGATATTTCGACTTCTGTTACATTTCAAAGATCTTTGGTCCAATGCAAGAAATGAAGGAAAACTCCTTTATAACTTTTACATATGATTTGAATTTTAATGGACCTTCTAAGGCTTATCAATTATTGAACAGGTCCTGAGGCTTGGAGAAGAGGATATGTCTTTAAGATCTGAATTGTTCTGATTTCTTGCCAACAACAATTCAAACCTTTTGATGAACATATTTGGTTCTATAATGAACTTTGTCCTTTTGCCATCAATGAGGCTCTGAGATTTTAACCCGAGGTTTTAGGGATTTGGCCTTGAGGATTTCATATTTAAGAACTTCTGGTTAGGGCTTCATTGATGTTATAATACGGTAGGTTTAGGCCAAGTTTTGAGGTTTCTCTTCCACCGCAGCTCTGATACCATGTTGAATTTTTGAAAAGTATTCTATACTGATAATTACTTTTTATAAATTTTTATATTTTCACATTCTAATTCATTATTCCATCATTCAATAACTACACATAAGATATCAACCATGTCACATTTAAGAGAAAGGATCATAAAGACACAACTGCACAAAGAACAAAAGGAATTTACCTTGGGAAAACCCTCATGGGGAAAAACCAAACAACCATTTTAATAGATAATTCTTCAATCCAACAGAGATACATGTAAGTCAACAACTAGGTCAAACCTAGTCCATGGTCCCTTCTCCTAGTCAAGTCAATCCAAAAAATGTTTCTTTACTAGCATTCATAGATGAAACTTCATAGCTCAGAACATGCACTTCGTTGGCTGCTTTAGATCTCAAAATTCATTGTCTCAAAGTTACCCTTCTTCACTGCCTCATATCTTTGATCTTCGCTACCTCAAAAATGATACATTCTTTACTCCTTGTTTGCCTTTGGAATAAGCATTCACTTACCTTAAAAATGAGGCTTAGAATAGGCTAAACCATAGAGGAAAGGAGACTTGAATTGCATTATTCAAATTGCCATTTTGATGGAGACGAGTCACCCTTATTTATACAATTTTTGTTGGCATACAAATTTTGTTGGCCGAATGGGTGCACCTTTTGCTAGAGTTGACTTCAATTCTTGATGAGGCCAAATTGACTAGGAGGAGGCCAACATTAATTCTTGGAGCCACAAAATTTTACTTTTACAAATTCAAATATTTTTCGTTTGAAATTCCAAAAGGGACATGACTCAATAAATTTTTTTATTTTTTTTTCTAGCATTAAGAACATGGTTACAAACACATGAATGACTCAATTATACATTAGTAAGGCTAACAATAGTTACAAAAATCAACAATTAAATAACATGATATATAAATGATTTAATATAACCTATACAAGTGATCGAGGAATCTTGTATCAATCATTATAACAACGAATGTGGGAGAGAAAAATATATTTGTATTAATGAAATATGGAAGCATATTACAACCAATTCCTTGATGTTGTGAAACTCCTTACAGTTGCCTTCACTCCAAGCCTTTCCTTCAAAAGTGATGTGATTATAGCGTGGATACTTTAGCAGGATACAATGGAAGTATGAGAGCCAAAATTCTTGCAAGAGTAAAAAAGTCAACCCCTTCTCCATGAGAGTCCATTAAATTTATAGACTAGAGACGCGTAGAAGGAGACAAGAGATGGAAGTTAAGATCCACTTAGGTAGGGGTGAGATCCACTATGGTAGGGATGTAATCTCATATCCACATTGTAGGTAAAGATACCTCCATGAGACTTCCAGAATATAATCTTCTCATTCCTTTTTATTTTTTACCCACATTAAAAGATCGACACAACATGTAATGCAACAAGCTACATCGATGATGCAATTTATTAGCTATGCAACCTACTTCTTCATAGGCTATAATGGTGAAAAATGCGTTGATCTTCAAAAATAGGGTTTTTTAAGGTATTTTCATAAAATTCTTATCTTCCATAGAGAGGTACTTCTTCCATATTCTTCAGGGATTGTTGGCAATGATACTTCGAACATCAAAGTATAGGGGTACAACATAATTTTCCATAGATGCGACAAAATAATTTGTAACAAAGGGGAGCACAAAATATTGTAACTCTTGTGAGAAAAGAAGATTAGGGTAATTTGAAATTTGAAAACCCTAATACTATATTGAGTAGTTGATGTGGATAAGATAGAAGGATATTACCTTTTACACTAGTGTGATGCAAGTGAAGGTGTTGTTAGTGTCCGCCTTGTTTTCCTATCACCAGTGATCAAATATGCTTTTACGAAGTCTGTCAGGAGTCTCAAGGTCATATTTTATCATGTCACTAGGTTTTCAGAGTAAAATTTGGTCACTGGCTAGTTTGTCTAGGAAGGTCTTCACTCTTTTGGAAAAATCACACATGTTGGTCACCTACCTCACTAAGATGAAGGAATCATAATAAAAGGTATGTTTTCATTATATCAATCATCATCATTAACATTCCATTCAGTCTCATGTCTTCATTAAGTCACTAGGGTTTCAAGGTCCATCCTTGTCATGTGTAAATACAACATTAAATGAGTTGTAACAAGTAGCTCTTTGCCATAAGTTTGATGAATTTAAACAAGTTATTCATGGTTTCAATCTCAAAGGTTCCAAGAGAAGAAGTCACATTGTTCAAAAAGGTTAAAAGAAACTCAGGTTTCAACTCTCCAAAGTGGCTCAGTTTTAAAGGTGAAAAATCAAGTTTTGAAAAGGTATGTGGGGCCCATTTATATTCAAAAGGGATTCATATTTGCTTATAAAAACCCAAAAGGTTCCAAACTCATTTCATTTTCCTTCTATTCTCCTTTATCCATCGAGCTCTCCCCTCCATTAGCGGAAAAAACACGGGTTTCTAGGAAAATTTGGTCAAAAATTGGTGGCGTTGCACTTCCAGAGACTGCGCTGCACTTTTAAGGCCGGTGTTGCGCTTCCAGAGATTGCACTGCGCTTTTAGGTCTAGTGTTGCACTTTCAGACACTGCATTGCATATACAGAGATTGCGTTGTACTTGTGCCAGAGCAGCCCAAAACTCTTCAAAACTCACCCAAAGTTGATTTTGAAGCTTGCAAACTTATTTTTTGCTATCCTAAGCTTGTTCCCAAGTAAGTATAACACTCTTCTTATCCTTTTCCTTTAGCAAGATGAATTCAAATGTAAGTTCTCTTCATCTAGGGTTTTAGGTGAAATTTTCATGCTGCAAGCTAGCGTAACTGATGATTTGTCTAGTTTTGATATTCTAAACATGTAAATCTTCTACCTCACTCCTCTGTACATGTTTAAACTACACTTTGATTCACTAAACAACCTATAAATCATCAAATTGCCTCACCTTTAACTAAACCCTAGCTCTTACCCAATAGTTTGAGAAAATTTCCTAGAATCTCTATTTTACAATTTCTCATAAGCATTATTTTCCCTCATTTCACTTCATTTAAGCTTAATAAGTTGCTTTCAGCCCCTATTCATCTCCTAAAAAATTCCCTACATCATTTCCATTCCTCAAACCCCTCATTTCATCTTTTCACCCATTCCTCACTGTTTTTTCCATTTTCTTGATTGTAGGGTTTCTACCATCATGGAAGGAGATTCTTCACCAGAGAGGAAAAAACACCATAAAGGAGGAAAAATCCTCAGATATGAACCTACCAACTGCAATGAAATCAACTCATCACCCTTCATCAAGCAATGTTTTGAAGATGTAAATGGTCTAGAGTTTTGCAAAAGGGTATGTGAAGTAGGTTTTCATGAACAGTTGACAAATTGGATTTCCACTCATTTGAAAGGGGAAAGGGCCATCATAGCAGGGGTTGAGTTTACATTTTCAGCGGCTGCTATTTTACTTGCTACAAGGATACCTGATCATGGAGAATACTAGTTTAAGGGTATGAATTTGGATCTTTAACATTACAGGTCTTTCTTGAAAACACCCTACAGGGAGACCCATACACACATTGTCCCATTTAGGTACTTATTGGAGAAGTATGCTCCATTAATGAAGTTTGTCATGAATTTTTTCACCTGTGAGGGAAGGTTTTCTAGATTGTATGCATATCACATCTCGCTTCTAATGCACTTCACAGCTCAAAAACCTCTCAACATGTGCAATTATCTGTGTAGAATCCTTGTCAAAATGTCTGAGAAGGTACAGGTGGAAAACAAAGAACACTACCCTAGTCTTTTTCATCATAGCTTGATAAATACTATAGTTCTCCATCAGCTTACAGAGAAAAACATGACATAGGATTCTTTCATAGAAACAAATTTGAAATGGTATGAGACTAACGTTTCACGTTAGCATAAAAACATACCAACATAGCAGATGGACGTAGGATCATCAAGCCAATCAGTGGAGGTTCCTAAAGCACCTAGACCTGAGGTGAGTAGAATGTATCAAAGAGGAAAAAGGCTTGAGTTTACTTCTCAAGCTGAGAAAACGACCAAGCCTTCTACATCGGCAAAACAAGGATCACATATACAGGATGAAGACTTGATTGAGCATGAATTTGAGTTGGTGGACTTGGAAACAACAAATGATCTTTCAAACATGCAGTAGATCATCAAAGAGAAGGAATCTCAAATCAAAGAACTCATGGACAACATGGCAAGCGCAAGGCTTGTTATCTCCTTCCTAGAACAAGAAAATAGACAGCGTAAAGCTAGACAACTCATCATGGAGAAAGAGCAAACTAAATTGTTGCAGCAAGCAGGTAAAGACAAAGCAGTTTTGGAGCCTAATGAACCAAAAGAAACTGAAAAACAAGACAAGAAAAAGAGGACAAAAACCAAAGGACTCAAAAATGCATTGAAGGAGGAGAAAGGACACAATTTGCTAGATGAAGACCTAGACATGGAGGACATAATTGCTTTAGAGATCAATGAGGACATAGATTATTAGCTAGATAAGGTCAATGATCACTTGGAAAAGCTTCTTGACAAAGACAACAGAGATAACGATCTACTAAGGCACATGGCACATCACTTTCAAACCAAAAACATGATATGTAATATGAAGCTCAAGTAGTTGGAAAACAAGCTCAAGTAGTTGGAAAACAAGCTCAAGGAAACCCTGAAGGAAAAAAATGAGAGGGATAACTTAGAGATGCTTGTTGAAGCATCCACGAGGGCTTGACATACATCATTTTGCAGATCATGACCAATTTTGAAGGAATTATGAGCATTTTTGGTTTTTTGGCTACTTTGGTGCCAAATTCAGGAAATTGGCTAGTCACAGAAGCGTAGTGCCTTGGCGCTGCACTTTTTCCTTAGGCCTCCAAATGACAAATGGTTTGCAGTTCTGGAAAGCTCATTGTCTCCCCTCAAAACCCATTTCATCATATTTTTCAGAGAGGGTCCAAATTTTGAGAAAAAAGGAGAAAAAGGGGTCAAAAATCAACATTATGCCCCTCTTTTTGACAGGCGTTGCACTTCTGGAGACACCTTGGGAGACTGAGTTTTTGAAGGCCTTCCAATGGGTCATTTTAGACAATTCAAAGTGTTCTGGAAGCTAGACTGGAAAATCTAGTTAACTGTTCTTTCAGATCTTCATTTGGATCTCATGAATGCATCTTAATGTGGGCTCAAAGTCAGCGCTACGCTTCTGCAAATTTATGTGTTTTTCATTTAAATTTCACTATGTAATTTCCTAGTTTTTAGTTTGACTTGGTCAAAGTCAAAAATATTGATGTAAATTGAAGTTAGTTTGAGGTTAGATGATGTAATTATGAATAAATAGACATGATAGGTTGTTTTTATGGTTTATTAGGCCTCATTGAGGAAGAAAAATCCAGAACAAATTCTAAAAGAAGTGTTTGTATTTGACCTTCTCACTCTCACCTATTGGTTGAGAGAATCTTGGAAAAATTCCACCACCTAGGAATATGACTCCTGAAGGTGGGGAAGTGGTTCAATTGAGTCCATATGTATCATTTCTCATTCAAAGAGAAGGGTTGGACTTTTGTGGAGAACGCTTGTATCTTATGTTATCTTCAGGTAATATAGGAGCAATTTCGGCTACATTTCAAGAACTCTAGTTCAATGAGTCTATGGTGTTGTTTCATTTTCTTATCAGTTTATAATGGATAAATCATCTCTCTTTACATGCTTTATCTTCTTCCTATGAAATTCCTTGGAGTTATATAGATAGAAATCTTGTATTTAAGCTCTGTTTATGTGGAATTCATACGTGTGTTTATTTTTCTTCTAAATCTAATGGATTCATGCTTTCACATGCTCATTAGGTTCTCTGAAACTAAAAAATCTATACTACATTGACAAAACTCTAAGTGCACCATAACATATTGATATCTGGCTCCTATTTATACTTCTCTGCATACTTGAGGCCTTGACCTAATTACATGTTCTAAATCCTAGTCCAACAAACCTAAAAAACCTAAATTCACAAATATTCAAAACAAACTTATATATCTAGCCTAGAACCTATTTCTTTACATATATTCATTGACAAATTCTTTGACAGATCCCCCTCTAGTTCAGTAGGGCGAGTTATTGAGCTGAAAGTGGTTCGAGGTTACCTCTTTCGATCTACTCGTCAACCTAGGAAATTGTAGAGGATAACAGATGCCAAGGACTTGTTAGTGTGCACAAGGATCTTTAAATTAACCACTTTGGTTGGGGTTGATTCCTAGTTAGGAGGATTTGGTGGCTAGAGTTTTCTTATGGTTTCAATAACTATGGTCTAGAGGGCATGACTTGCACCTACTTGTACTAAGCTATGTTATATACTTGTACTTCATTTTATAAATGTGTATGAAGTATTCGTGTTCAAAATCTATTTTCTTACACCATAAAACCATGAGGGTATGGTAGGTTCTAAGGGGGGAGATTATAGGGAGAAAGACTCATACATTAAGGGAGGAAGACACATCCTCTCAAGCAAAGAACAAAAACATAAAATCATGGGATATTTGATCATGCATATGAGGCTTCCTCCAAAATAAATTCCTAAATTGACAAAAGATTGGAATTCAACTTATGTTATCTTAATGATTGAGTACTTCTAGCACTAGTTATGCACATTGATTTGACGTAACTTAGAGAAAATTGTCATGTGATTGAACATACACATAGAGGCTAAAGGGACATATTTATTGTTTTCATAATATGTATCAAAAGGCAATTTTAAACTTGTACTTTTATTGGGAAGTGTTCCCAAAGTGTTGAAGCATTGTTGCAATGAAGCACATTTACCGTTAGGGCAATTTTTAGGTCAAAATGGGCCTCAAAATCAAAATTGTGCTAACAAAATCAACTTTAAAAGAACTAGTAGGATTCAAAATAATGATGTCATCCCCATGGGTAAATACTTTTGGAGGGAAAAGAAAAAAATTATTTTTTTAATCATATTTTCAACATTTCTTGTAATATTCCTCTCAAAGAAATTACACTCGGGATGAAATTATGGGCTAGGGTTTCAATAAGTACATGACATATTTGTATTTTATAATAGTATTGCAATAATTCTTCAATCTATAAAATAGTGATGTTCTTTTATAGAATGCACAAGTAGTATAAACAAGAGCTCAAACAACAATCGATTTCACCCTTCAACAAGAAATTAGTAGACTTACAAAATCCACAGTTTAAAAATGTAATTTCTAGCCTTAAAAACTGTAGTTATTTGCTTGATTCTGCATAGCTACAACAACATGCCTTGTTGTTATCCTACATTTTTATTTGAGCCTTGTTACCTCAATCCCTAGTCCACTGAAACCCTAATTTCTCCCTTAGATCCTTGCTTTCAGCCAACCATAGCCTCAGATCCCCGAGTGGGGCCCCCTATGCTACTTTATTCCTTGAATCTAACCTTATACAAGTTTGTTATAGGTTAAAATCCCACTACATGAAGCCTACTACCATAGACAACCAATGTGTTGCTCTATCTCCAGCCTTCGTTGCCAAAGAAACTAGGTTTCGACCCTCGCTTGTCTTAGAAAGATGGTATGATGCCTTAGAAGGATTAGCACCAACCCTCAGTTCCTTGGAAACTAAGTTCCAGCCCTTTCTTGACTCCGAAACATAGTTCGCCACCTCAAAAGGATTGGAACTAACCCTCTTTGTCTTAGAAAGCTGAGTTCCAATTACAATTTAATCACCTGTAGCAAGAAAATATAGAAGGATTGGCTAGGGTGGAATCTTCACTATTGAAACCAATAAGAAAATGGGTCTTAAGCCCTCCAAGATTCAAAGTCCAAAATAAAAAAGAGTAATAATCCATGGTGATCATAATGACTCTTCTTTCTTCCTTTTATAGATTCTCTTTGCGACTTTTCCCTCCTAAATTCAAATTTGAGTGACTTTCAAGTTTCCCTCCATTTACTTCAATTTCATTTTTATTATCTAATGTTACCTAAGTAACATTAAATAACGATTCCCCCTTTTTAAATGACTATAGCCTACAATAAGCTACTTCGTCCTTCCTTGGGCAATTAACTTGAAGAGGACATTATCATTCCTCCCTTCCTAGCATTTCCTGTCCTCAAGCAATTGCAGATTCATGTAATGTATGTTATGTTCTCCTTCCCATGTGGTATCCTCCTGAGGAAAATCCTTCCACCTCATAAGATATTCTAAGATCATTCTACCGCTCAATCTCCTCTCTCAAATAGCCATGATAACTTCTGAGAGGAATACTAACTACGCCTCGTCCAAAGGGGGTAGCTCAGTTGAAGTAGTAAATTGTTGACCTATTGCCTTCTTAAGTCATGGTACATGGAAGAAATTGTGGATTTTTCTCCCCTTTGGCAACTCCAACTCATAAGATACTTCACATATTTGTATTATATGGTTTCTCTACACCCGTTTTCTTGAGTGAATATTGTTTATATGGTTGCAATCTTAGGAAAAATAAATTTCCTACCTCAAAGTTGCACTATACTCCATGCCTATTAGAATACATCTTCTATTGGATCTAGGCAGCCTACAGATTCTCCTTAAGGACCTTAAGAATGCCCTGGAATTCCTATATCCAATATTTGGATTTTGGAGCCTTACTATCCCCAAATGATAAATTGGCAAATGATGGAGCATTATACTCATACAATGCCTTGAATAAGGTCATCCCAATGGATAGATGATAATTCATGTAGTAGTAGTTTTCCCCGAGATGTAACCATTTGATCCATGCCTTTTGTTGTCCTAACACAATTACGCAAATACCCCTCAATCTATTTCTTCACAATCTTTGTCTTGCCATATGTTTAAGGGTGATAACTAGTACTAGGGGTCAATTTCTTGCCCATCAATATAAACATCTATTGCCAAAATGCACTGATAAACCTTTTATCCTGATCACTAACTATATTTTGAGGCAACCCATGCAGTCTAAACACATCCTTGAAAAACAATTACATCACTTGTGTTGCCATATAGTATGTTGAAATCACAAATAAATATGTAAACTTGGTCAACTTGTAAACTATCACATAGATGCAATCCTTGCCCTATACCTTGGGTAGACCTATGATAAATTCCATCGATATGTTATCCCATTTCTGCTATGGAATTGGCAAGGGTTGTAGCATTCATGTAGGACGAGTATGCTCGAGCTTGTTCCATTGAAAAGTTAGGCATTCCGTTACATGACTCAACACATCATCCTTGAGGTCTTTCAAGGAGAACCTTTCTATAATTTTCCTGTAAGTTTTGAACAACCCCTAATGTCCTACTAGTGGTGTGCCATGTGTAGTCTTCAAACTTCTCTTTGAGTGTGGATTCAAGAACCGAGTATAACTTATTTTTCTAGAAAATGACCACATCTACAATTATGTACCTATCATCCTAGATGAGACCATCCATTAATTCAAAAGCAAACTTGTTTTTGGAACACTCTACCAAGAGGTATGCTTTCTAATATCCTACGATCTCCATGAGTGAACATGCGGCCAATTTCCTAGAGTGTGTATTAGCCACAATGTTCTTCTTACCCTTCACGTACTTAATATAAAAATCATAGGCATGAACCTTAATTACCCATTTTTAATGTCTTAAATTCAAGTCCTTTTTCTCCAAGAAGTGTTGTAAGCTGTTGTGATATTTTATGACCACAAACATGCCCCCTACCAAATATTGTTTGAACTTCATCAAAGCATGCATGGTGATGAACATCTCTTTGTTGTAAATGGAATAAAGCTTCTCTAGATCTCCGAGTTTTCATTTTTCAAAGGCTATTGGGTGTTTATTTTGCATCAGTACAACTCCTGTCCCCTCACCCAAAGCATCATATTCCAATATGAATACCTAGCTGAAGACAAGAAGTGTTAGCACCAAGCATGAACTCATCACCTCTTTGAGCTTGTTAAATTCCCTCTCTAACTCCTATATCCACCTAAATTCACCTTTCTTCATCAAGTTCATTAATGGTGGTCATGAATCACCTATACTAGTTGCAAATACCAAAGAATCCCCCCACAACTTGGTAAGGTTCCTGGATGTGGGCCAATCTAGTATGGCTTGTATATTCTCCTAATGTACTTGTAACCCCTACACATTGATCATATGGCCCAAGTAAAAGATCTCGATAATCCAAAACTCACACTTTGATGCCTTGACATAAAGTGATTTCTTCTTCACAATACTCAAACTCTCATCCAAATGTCCCAAATGCTCTTCCCATGTTTTGTTGTAATACCAATAATAACTTTCTCAACTGTTTGTTGAATATGTGGCCCATGCATGACTGAAAGGTGTCTAGTGCATTGGTCAACCCAAATGGCATGACCATGAATTCAAAATTCCCATAGTGGCACCTAAAGGTTGTCTTATGCACATCCTTCTCTCAAACTTGAATATGATGATAGCCTGATCAAAGATCAATATTTGAGAAATACACTGCTCCATGCAACTCATACCACTACTCATCCATCATTGGGATGGGGTACTTGTGTTTGATGGTCTTCTTCTTCAAGTCTCAGTAATAAATGCACATCCTCTAGGTACCATCCTTTTTCTTCACCAAAACCATTGATGAGGTTAATTGACTCGAACTAGGTCTGATGTGGCTCATGGCTAGAAGTTCCTTGATGGCCTTTTCTATCCCATCATTGAATTTCTTGGGATGCTTGTAAAGTTTGAAGATCATTGGTTTGACCCCCTTATCTAGCTCTATGGTGTGCTCAAAATCCCTGTCATGAGATCTCCCGCATGGAATCTCTCCAAAAGTTTGGTCATGCTTATTCAACAATAATAGAATATCTGCCTGATATTATTGGCTATTATCTAACGACTTCCAACATTCGATTAAGTTGGAAGTAAGTGTCTAACTTTTGTACCCAAGGCCTTGCCAAGTATTTGAATGACCCATTGAAGATGGGACGGATAGTTTCCCTACCTTACACTGGATCATAGTTCTATTGCGTGCCTCTATAATGATCGTTAGGATATTTCTATACTTAATGTTACTAAACTCCATAGAGGTCATAATTGATCAAACATCCTCTTAGTGACACATACTCCTAGAAATATTTCAAAAATTTCCCATTATGTTCTGTAGGTCCTTAGTTCACTACTCCCTGACCATCTAGTAATAGAGGTCTAAGGGTCCTCCTATTGGTTTCCCCTGTGCTAGTTTGTGTAGAGATGTTAAAAGGATCAAGATTATGGTTGTTTCTTTATTTTGCTAGACTTCGACTTCCTCAATTAGATCCATTAACACCATTGCTACGTGCATTAATCAAATTTTCCAAAACCTGGCATTATCACTGCTACAACACCCTCCAAAAATTTCACTACATTTGAATTTTGGAGCCTACTATCACCATCATATGTAGTGTCACCTTGATCGTCAAGTGTCATCTCATGTCACTCTATTTGTTTCAAGTGTTCTTGAATGTTCTCAAGTGTCATCGCACTAATTAGAACATATTAAGTGCATTTCATGGTCGTAACATCTTTTTTGTTATAAAACGCAATTTTGGGTCGCAGTTGCACACATTCGTTGAGCTTGGGTAATGCATGCGGAGTGGCGTTTTGATGTATACTTATCATTGTTCAAGCTTGTCTAATTTTTCTCAATGAGTTGGTATGTCTTGTACATGGTTTTATGTCTAAAACTCATCATGTTTTCCCCTTTTCCTATTCTCTAGACTTATGCAAATTTTGGTTTCAAAGCGAACCTATTAAGGCCAAGAGTGCATGAGAGCACTTTGAAGCCTTGATTGAGAATCCTTTATTGTTCAGGAGTGCACCATGCACCCTCCAAGAGCACAAAGCACACTCCTCAAGCCCTTTCCCCTTCCATGTTTCTAACTGTGCCCTTCAAGAAACTAATTCTTCCTTGAGTGCACTCCTTCGAATCAAATAAGTGCACCCCCCTTGAGCGCATGAGTTGACCCCGAAGGCCTTAAGCTCAACCCTTCAACCTTCCACAATGCACCATGCACCGTCCTGACCCTTTCCGTGCATGAGCACACTTCAAAGGCATGAATCTTCACCTGTCAACCTTCAGACCTACACCATGTGCCCTCCTAGGGCTCTTGAGCGCATGAGCACAACCGAAGGCCTGATGCATTCCTCCTTCAAACTTTAGGAGTGTGTCATGTGCCCTCCATCTCTCCCTTGAGCACAAAGCACACTTGGGAAGCCCGAAGCCTTCTCCTTGATCCTTCAGACTTGCACCATGCACCCTGCCTTAACTTCCTCTCTTTTTTTAGCGCTTGAGCACATGCAGAAGCCTTGAAGCCTCTGCCTCTCATCCCTTCAACCTTTCAACATGTGCCCTTGCGCCTAGAAGCTCTCCTTGCTCTTTCCAAAGCGCATTGTTAAGTAATGAACCAAAAAGATTCATAAACATGTTAGAATAGGATATTTTCAGGCTCATGGTTTCTTGTCATGAGTGATTGCAAAACATGTATGTAAGAAACAACATGACAAACATGCATGAATAAGATCCGGCAAAGAAGACAAACAAAGGAATAATTGAAGAATAAAGAACATATTGAAAGCTTGATGATTGAATCACCCTAATGACTTCAATATCAAATCCCCTTTGGAGGGTGAAGACATCAATGATAAGAAGCTACATGTAGAATGAAGACGCAAGTGGTAGCCATGACACCACTGAAGAAAGTCCATGTTATCAATCACTATTAGTCCTAGTCATCAAAAATAGTGACATGTCACGTCTTCATAAAATGATGATGTGGAAATTACGATGTAATGTTGTAATCATTGTAAATACAAATAAGTGGAAGTCCAAGAGTTATGTATGGAAAAAAGAGTCATGGAAGTCTAAAAGACATGTAATACCAAAAGTCATATGTAATTCCAAAATTCATTTGGAAGTCCAAAGGTTATAGAAGTCCAAAGGTCATTAGGAGTTGGAAAGTAAAGAGTCACAGGGATGTGAAAATTCATGCCTCAAGTTATAAAAGGATCCTCATTTCTCATGTAAAGGACTTTTAACCTTGGCTTCTCCCACAATGAATTAGAGAGACAGAGTTAGTACTTTCAGGAGAAAGTGGTGGTTGTAACACTCCACTATTGGAGCCAGTGATTTTCATTATATTTATGTATCTTGGAACTTTTGCTTAATATCGAAGCCTTCCAAGCCAACACATTTTCATACATGGATTTCAACGTTTCTAATACTATTATTTGAATGTTTATGGTTCATGTTTTCTTTCACCTATACTGGAGTAATTGAACTATTTCAGTGACTTCGATGCTCAACTTATTGGAAATGTGTTGTAATATTTATAATGATCGTCGCATCCATGTGAACTATTTCACTCGATGTTAGACAAATTTTTGTTGTTCATGTGTGTCTCCATTAGGGTAGTACTATTACTTCTCTCTTAGAGGATCACTTTGTTTCCCCCCCTTGTAGTAAGAGAACATTAATACAACTGCAATTGAACATTCACAAGGCATACTCACTTACCTATTCAAAAGCACATACACTCTTCTCTCTCACGCTGACAGCTAAAGCCAAGGCATATCTTTAAGTAAATGGCAATTGGGCTGTATTTCAGATGGGACTCCTACACCAAATGGCGTGAGGTTTAATTGGAACCTTATATTGGGGATATCCTTTGTATGTTGGCGGTATCCAACATCTTCAACATTTTGGTGCTGGAAGGAGGACAACCAATTTTTTATAGTTGATAACTTCACACACCCTAACCATTCATCTTCTAGACAAGGTAGCAATATCCCGAGCACCATTCCAACTCCTATTCTTGAAGTAGGAGAAACAAATTTGGGCACTTTGACCCATAACCCTTTGATTTGCAAAGGCTATCAGTTTAATTCTAGGCGCGTAGAATCTCCTGCATTTTTCGAAAAAGAAAGAAATGACTCCTACTGATATATTAGTTTCTACAGTGGAAGATTCGGCCTTTGCCACTCTTGACAAGTTAGCATAATCCTCAAAAGATATAGTGCAACAAGATCAACTTCCACCCATTAACGAAGGGTACAAGGACAACATTTTTCTTTCTGAAGACATTTTTTATGGTTTAGACAGTGAAGGAGAAGACTCCTCAGATTCTGAAACAGAGAAGACTCCTCAAATTCTGAAAAGGAGGAGGAACAAAGAGATGAAGACATGGTCGACCAAGACTTGGATTGGATGGCTCAACTATTAGAAAATCAGAAAGGAAGTATATATTTTCTTGATATTGATAATTACTTGTGATGTTTAATATTATTATTATTCTTTATATCTTGTTTCTTTAGTTCATCGAGAAATTACCAAAAGCAACATCACATGAAACAATAAACACGAGATGTAGGCACATGCCAGGGAAAACACCCCCTTAAGGGGAAAACCCAGTCAAGGTCATTCTTCCTTTCAATAATATTCTTTGAGACTCTTCACCCTAGAACAAGACCAAAACTTCCCTCCACACCAAGTCAGGCTCCCAGAATTTCGACCTCTTCCCAGCAACTTCGACTATGCAGTAGCTTATGAAAACTAACCGCTTTTGGCAACAATGAAACTTGGAGTACTTCAACTTCCCAATATAGGACACGAAACAGAGAGAGAGACATACACACAAAAATTTTGATTTTCTTTGTCCCCTTAGACTTTCCCAAACTCGCACTCACTTCAGCTTCCTGGGAACCAGACTTTGCACCTTTTCCTAGCTACAAGAGAACTTCACACTTTTTCCTAGAAACATGAGATTTTCACTCCTTCCCAACTACAATAGAATTCGAACTTGATGAGAGAATGATGCTCCAAATGAATTTGATGGCCTTCCTTTTATAGGTTTTTTGTGGGGTCGAATAGGGTCCTTTTATAGGTTTTTTGTGGGGTCGAATAGGGTCCTTAGGCCGACTTGATATTCCTTTAGACCAACATGGTGTGGAGGTTACATAATTCATATTTGACTCAATACTTAACCTTTTTACATGATTCAAAATCCCAAGAAGGGTCTCTTTAAATGTACAATAACGCTATAGACTCAGAATAAATCCTAGAAGTTCTCAATGGAGACTTTGACCTAAAGCATGGTGATCCAAGCATGAAATCCATGCTTTAATAAGTCATAATAATAATAATAATAATTCTTTTCTTTATTCTTTTGACAAGTAAATTACATGATGACTCAAGTACATTATTGAAGACTGAAAATAGTTACATTTTCTAACACTCCTCCTTAACTAGGGAGGTATTCATAATGTACAAATACAATGGAAGATATCAAACTATATGAACGATGAAGAACTTTAGGCACTGCAATGCCATGGACTAGATTCCTGACTAGGGTAATCTATCAAAACAATCACTCAACAGTTTAGGCACCATAATGCGATGGATTAGATTCCTAACCAAGGCAATCTATCTAGGTGGGACTAAGATGGACTCAAGCTTTTAGCCCCTTTAGGTACCCTTAGGCTTACTTGCTAACCATCAACCCAAAAAGTCCAGATGTGTATCCAACATAGAGCTCAATAACTAACACCATATTTCCAACTTCGAGACTCAGACATCAACACAAAGTGTCAACCAGATGTCTTCCCAGACAATGCTTCACTCACAAAGCCTCAACACCCCTTGATCCGGCAGATCAAGAATGACCAATATCTCCCAATAAAATTGATTAGTAACCAACATACTATCAAATCCTTCGAGAGATTCACCCATACAAACAAAACCCCAATCAATAATATGCCTCCACATGTACACAATCAAATACAAACCTTCGGGGTTTTTTAGACAACTTGATGTTGCTTCTCAATCATTGATAGAAGATTCCTCAATCAGATGTTTTCCTTCCTACTTCTCATGCAGCAACATATCCTCCAAAATTCATTCCTCAACTAATACCAAGCTATGCCCTCCCTCTCAACCAGGAAGCACCTCTTTATCTGAACTCCCTCTTAATCTTAGGGAGATCTCTTTTATTCATGCTTCCTCCAAGGGATCATCTTATTCCTTTTTGACATCGGAGAATATTTTGTGGCTTCCAATAGTTTCATCAGAGTTATTATCAATCTCTTCATGCTTATCACATCAATGAGCATCTTCACCAAGTTGAAGATTGTGTACCTACACAACTTAGATAACAAGTACAACCAAAACTATAGAAGCATGATGTTAGCCATATCAAAATCACATATGCATTTCATATTTATACATATCAGATACCCAAACTCAATTGCAAACAAGAGACATATACTCTTCAACATATTGCTAGGGACTTTGTTATACACCCTAGACTACTTCATAACAACATTCATTCCATCTAAGGTCTCAATATGTCTTCCAAAGGTATGACATACCTTACTATAACATATAGCAACCCCTAGAAACAATTCACACAAATATAGATCTTTCTAACAACCTTTTAAAATACATATGTTAGAATTCTCACAAGGGATTCATACAAATCCTAGATTTCATACAAGAGAATCAAACACGGTCAATCATAGCTTAGTCATTAACTTGACCAGCTTCCACTAGGGTTAGTTTCAACCCCTAGATTTTCAATCAACCATCAATCTGTCACTAACATGACCAACTACTTCTAGGATTAGTTTGCAAACCCTAAATCTCCGAACAATCATTATACTCAACCAAAAATTCAAATTTCAACAATTTCTTTACAAATCTCAAATCATATAGTCAACATTCATCAGAGATTTCTCCTTCAACTAAGGTTCAACTCCAGAACCCTAGAATTCTATTTTTCACAAATTCAACAAACTTATACAAATCTCAAATCATCATATTCCAAAGATTTTATTTTGACTAAGGTTTAATTCCAAAACCTTAGAATTCTATAATCTCAACAATCATTACATACATAGATTTCAGATTGTTACATTTCAAACTAGACAATGTCACTACTAGGATTTAACTACAAAACCCTAGATTTTCATTTCCAACAATCATCTAAACATATTTCAGATTGTTATATCACACATACTAGGCAAGTTAACTTCACTAGGGTTTAGCTACAACACCCTAGATTTCCATATATCATCATCGTAGAATCTCAGACAAGGACTTTCATTAAATCCTAAAACTCATGACCATCAATGACTAGGTCACACACATATCTAGAATGCATAACCATACCTAAGCATATCATATGTCCAATAACATAAATACATTTGACCTAGACCACCCTAGGAATTCAAAAGGACATATCTATATATATGCCTAGATTTCAACATCATGTAATTATATTTCAAATCATGTGTTATTCAAACCCAGCTTCATGACAATATCAAATAAGAGTTAGACACAATCATTTTGATTACACTAGGGTTTGATCAGACACACACACTCATACCAAAGAAAACATTTCTAAGACAATGTAAGGGTTTTGCTCACACATTCCACCAAACCTTAATGAGCTAGGGTTCTAATGTAGAAACATAGAAAACCCTACATTACCACAAATTCAAAAGTTCCAAAATTTTAGACCTTATCATTCAATCCTAACAAGTTAGGATTTCTCGATCACACCAAAATCCCAAACATGACATCATTAATAAAAAATCAAGTAGCATTTCACAATATCCTAATCAACGTAGGGTTTTAGACATTCACACTAGCACACCTTTCGGTTAAGGTTTTTGAGAACCTGTCTAGGGTTCTACAAAATCAAATAAGAGTGGGGTGGGTAGATTGATCAAGAGATGAATCACCCAAACAAGAATCACTAAGATTCAATGCAGCTAGTCATAACAAAGTTAGAAATAAATCATCAAATGAATAATCCTTTCAATCAATGTATTCAAATCATACCTTTGATTCTTGACTAACCTTGTCTTGAGAGATCCTCCTTTATGAAGATGTTTTCCCTAAATTATCAAGACAATAGAGGGAGAAAGGTGATTAGTATTTGATATAATCAAAACTAAATGAATACATGAACCCAAAACTGAAAAGACATGAAATACTTATCTTTTGGACTTGTTCGAACCCAAAACTGAAAAGACATGGAATACTTATCTTTTGGAATTGTTAGGGGCTCCCTCCAAAGCTTGAGGGAAACATACAAACTTAAAACAATACAAAAATGTCTTTTCCAAAATATGTTAAGAACCTATAAATTCTAAAACATATAAAACAACATATATAAAGCTACAAGAAAAGGACTTAATAGTGTAAGTCCCTAATGTCGGGTTCTTCAGGCTTGACTTTCTTTGAGTCTCCTTCTACAACAAGGTTGGATTGATCCCTTCCTCTCTTCTTATTCTTCAGATTCTCAAGACAATCACTTTTGTAGTGACCCTTCTTATGACATTGATAGTACTATATCTTGGACATGTCAGCGTTCTTCCTCCATCCCTTCGATCTCTTTCCTTTATGATGAGCAACATAAGTATTTGATACTCCAAGATTGGCAACCATTGAGATTTTAATTCTTCTTGAATACAGGCAGTCCATAATTCTCCAAAGGTGGGAGCTACCTTCCAACTGCTGAGAGCTACAACAAATGCACCCCAAGAGCATGGAAATCCTAATAGAACAGTGATCACCAGTTATTTGTCCAAACGAATCTCATCAATGGCCAAATGATCATCCTTGATTCTCATTATCTTCACAAATAAGGTTACCACAATATCTTCTTTGGTCATCTTTGTAGTCCTCAACTCACTCTTCAAACTTGCTACTTGACCAATGTTCTTAATACTGAAGAGCTTCGACAAGGCTTCATACATCTCCTAAGAATGATTGATGTTAGCTAGGAATGGGAGAATATTGTTGTTTATCCATTCTACCATCAGAGTTATAGCCACCAATTCTAAATCCCTAAATTTTGCTTTGTCGACATCATTGGCTTCTGTTGTAGGCTTCTTTATATTTCATTTTACCAAATCCAACACATTGTTCTTCTCGAGGAATAGGTCAATCCTCTTCTTCCAAGATTTGAAGTTAGATGCTCCTTCAAGTTGTTTCTCACCCTTGATTGAGTTAGACATTTTCCTTGAATAAAATAGACTCCTTCCCCGAGAAAGTACCTATGAATGGATTTGCCTTTTTCTTCCTTTTTCATGAAAGCTCTGATACCATGTTAGAAAATCAGAAAGGCAGTAAATATTTTCTTGATCTTGATAATGAATTGTGATGTTTCTTATTATTATTATTCTTTATATCTTCTTTCTTTAGTTCATTAAGCAATTACCAAAAGCAACAACACATGAAACAATAGACACCAGATGGGTACTCATTGGATGTAGAATCTAATCCACATCTAATGACTACCCACTTTTCATATCTTTGGGTAGATCCACACTAAGAAAAAATGAAAATGCATGAAAACTTGTGTTTCTTTTATTATACCCTAAGAGGCCTATTTTAGACCTTGAAATTCCCCTAATGTTGATGTTTATTTTCTTGGGCCACCTTGTGTATTTGGTTAGGAGAAGTAAAGTATTTGCTATTGTAAATTAATATTTCTTATTCATCACTTCAATTAAAATCTCACATGGAATATATCTGGAAAACCTAAAGGTTAGGATGAAAAATCTGAATTTTCATTAATTGCCCTACAATTAAATTTCTACAGATAATACCTTGCTCTCACCAACCTAGTTAAACTCTAGTGGATAAATCAAAAGGACTTTGACTACAAAGTGTACACGATTTCTCTATTGCCTTAGATGATGAAGAGTCATCAAATTTGGAGATTTAAATTTAGAATATACAAATTTTAACATGACATATTAGTGAATTTTACTAATGCAATATGGTTATCCACAATAGGTTAAACACCAAATCAAAGGGTTTGGGCTTGAAATAATTATTAATTAATTTGTATATTCATAGAAATTGTTATAATCAATGATTTTCTCTTTGAATAACCTCAATGGGAAACTTAACAATTGTGAAGAGAAAATATAGTAAACAACTCAATCAATTTATGTTTCTTCGATTAAGAAGTGTACCCAATTTACTAGTTATAAGAAAACTAGAGTAAAGTGTCAAGTTCATTTATGATATCTTTGAAAACATAGTTATTAGTTCATTGAAAAAGAGAAATTTTCTAAATATTTTGTGTAATTAATAATGATTTAGAACTTCTTTGGCATCTTATAAATTCATGTAATTGTGTGATCCATTTTGCATAATATTTCATTGTGATGTAAATCAAAGTTAATGTTTTAATTGTGAGACCAAAAGAAAAATACGTAACATATATATTGGTTATAATTTCAATTATTTCCATGTGGTTGATTGAGATTATATACTTGCAACACATTCCAAAGAAATAGAAATCAATTAACTTTTCAAGAACCTATTTTATCAAGCCTTTATGTTTTTATTCTTCTCTATACATATTATATTTCTTTGAGATTCTTCTTGGAAAATCTCTCATTTTAGTTTCTTTATTTCCTCTTCCCCTCTATGTTTTATTAATTATGAACCAACTAATAAAATACATACTACAAACTCCAACTATTTCTTTGGAGCTAATCTGATTGGGCAGATAGAGAATGCAATTCTTCGAGCTGCAAATGCTAATGTAAATCGTTCATCCTCTGTTAAAGGCCTTTCAATCACTTTAATGGTGGTAGGATCCTGCAAAAAAGATAAAAGAGTTAAGCTCTCCAATTGAAGTAAACTAAATCTCTACAATTTTATTATAAATCTACCATAATCATAAAATGACATTATAGAGAGGTAGATTGGGTAAACAATGAAAAAACATTAATCATTATCATCATCATTTCTCTCACACAAACTCAAATTATTTGCTTCTTATTAATTCTTATTAACTTATTTAATTGTTAATTTCTAAAAAAAAAAAAAAAAAAAAAAAAAACAATACAATAAACCCTTGTTAAATTATAATTCCTTTAAGACATTATTTTTCTTTATTAAATAAATATTAATATTATAATCTTGTAATTTTTTACTATAATTTCTTATATACATAACAAATTTATATTATTCACATAGATTTCTTTATTTATTACTTTCCCATATATATACTATTATTTTTCCATATCTATATAAACCTAGCTTTTATACTAATATTTTAATGTAAATTTTAAGATTTAAAAATATATAGATGCTCTTTGTTATTACTTTCCTTGCTATATAATTTCTTTTCCATATTTATATTAACCTTAAATTACAAAAGTCTCCATAATTAAACCAATTCTATGCTTTATACTCTATATTAATATAATATTTTAATGTAAATTTAAAATTTAAGAATGAAAAATCAAAATCAAAAGAAACTCGTAATCAACTTGACTTTTACATGGAGTTGTCTATAATGCGACTTTTTGGAGATTCCGGTGACGGAATCCGGTGGAAGAAAAGAGGTTAAATCTTGATTTTTAGCAGTTAAAATGGTTTTTTAACTGCATATTTGGATTCAGCGCCCTGAAAAACCCCTTGGAACCATTGATTGCGCAGAAACTAGCTATCAAACTTGGGATTCCAATGAATTGCTACCGGATTTTGACCGGAAAAATCCACCTGAAAGGCTTTCAAAAAGTCGCATTATAGACTACTCCCTTTTACATCTGCCTTTCCTTATTAAGAAATACATCAGATTGCATGAATCTAATCTCAATATAATCATATTAATATTTTAATGTAAATTTAAAATTTAAGAATGAAAAATCAAAACAAACTTGTAATCAACTTGACTTTTACATCTGCCTTTTCTTTTTTATTAAGAAACGCATCAGATTGAATGAATTTAAGATCAATATAATCCGTTAAAATAAAACCTGTGGTTAAAGAATCCTAAAGTGAAAGTAGCATTTTATTAAGTTGTAGGTATGGTTTATATTGGATTTTTCTTATAGTAGAGCCGTGGTTTACATTGAAATTGGGTTTGAAATTTTTTTATTTTTAAATAAATAAATAGAGAAAATTGAATTTCAAAATAAATTTTTTGTCTAATATTTAACTCATCATATAAATTATTTTTTAAAAAATCAGTTACAAATTAAGAAAAAAAAATAAAAACCAATTTCATTTATTTTTAACGGTTAAACATAGTGGAATCAAATAGTTTCATTTGGAATCCATAGCGTTGGGCATACCGTGGTTGAATATGAGAGTTTAGAAGCATAGATATAAGATATGCTCATTTTATCTCGTGGAATTCCTCTATCGTTCATTCAAGTAACTGACACCTTGTCGAGCAATTCTTTTAAAGAATAATTTCTTCAGGGCCGGTGATGGAAACACTTCTTGGTTTGAAATCAGATGAATGGTAACACTTCTTGGTCACGTCTTATTCATCTTACATTAAGACAAATATCATCCTGAATTGTGAACTTCTGGCATTAGGGTTTGTTGTAAACTATTATTAACGTCATATCCTTAGGACTTTTAGGTTGATGTTTTAATATTACTTTGGGTTTTAAGTAAAGGGCTACGTTTTATATTAAAATATTTTAGGTTGAGATTAAATCTTTTAGGTTTGATGTGTGATGGTAATGGTTATTTTTCTGTGTTAATATTTTTTAAAATAGAATTTTAAAATAAAATTTGAATTTAAATACGACTCTGTCATTATAAATTCAAATAAATTGAAGTTTATGATATATATCAATTATATTTATTAATGTGGTTGTGTTAGTATTTAATATTTTCATGTAAATATTTTTTTAATTATTTTCAGTCTATCATATGTACTATACTTATTATGCAAATTTTTACTCTATAATTACTTTCATTTTTTAAGTATAGATGGTCTTATTTTGATGTTAGAATTTTTAGTTTTTGTAGAAAGAAGAGATTATCAATAAATATGGTAGAAGTAGAACTTGGTTAAAGAATCCAAAAGTAAAGATAGCATATTTTCATTCTTGAGGTATGCATAGTAAGGTAACATCTTATATCTAATCGTATATGTATAGCTCCTCTTTATAATTACTTTCATTCTTTAGGTATGGATGGTCTTAATTTAATGTTAAATCTTTAGTTTGTGCACAAAGATGAAAATATTAAATATTGGCAACTACCAAAAATCTCACACAATTAAAAAAAGGAATTTCTCTAATAATCTACATAAGCCCTTCCCTTTATTTTTGTATAATATCTATTAATTTGTTTTACTTAATTTTCCAAGACAAAATCCCATTACCAAATAGGACAAATATATGGGCAATCCATATTGTCTTACCCTAACAAATTTTGATGATTTCTTTGTTAATTCAATGGAATCCAATAGGTAAAAAGCATGAAAGAAACTAAATTTGTATCAAATAAGGAAGTGGGCTTGGGGAAGTGGAGATTCCTAACATGCATGCACTTTTACAATATCTAATTCATCATCTTTATCTAGTTCTACATTAACATGCTTTGATAGCTTTGATTTTAATACTATTATATGAGGCAATGACATACTTCACTTTGTCATGCATGCATAAAAAATGGACATCACTGAAGAGTGAAGAAAAATGATTTAGGTTGTACAAGGAAAAGAATCAAAATGCAAGAAAGGAAATGAAACACACACACACAAATATAATAGGGAGCACACAGATTCGAAATTCATCATATCTATTCCTGTCAAAGTCACTTTTAGATAGTAGATCCCGGATGTCTCGTTATCCCACTTTCAGCAGATACATACCTTAGTTCTTAAAACCTATTTACAGAGAACTTCTCTTCGAGGATGCGAAAGCAGGCTCGACCAAAGGCCCGGTGGTGACATACTGGAAACCCAACTTCTATTAATAAATAAAATAACAAAATATAGTGGAACACAAACTAGCTAGAATGGTGGTAACTATCTCGTAAGAGAGAGATGGTGGATACATGCATTCTCAAAATCTATTACAAGAGGTCAAAAGAACAACCTTTTAACATTAAAAAAGAGTTACCTTAGAGGTACAAAACCATCACCTTAGAAGATGAAGCACCAGAAGGTTTCAAAGCCTTGAGGTGGCTACTTGATACATCAAGCTCCAGGGGGCACAACTTTTGCATATTAAAATCTTTGTTTGGGGCACATAGTGTTGAAATATGTAACTAGGTTCGGTCTTCATGACATATGTAATCATAATTTTATGTACTTAATGAAAAGAGAAAAATAAATTTATTATTATCCTTGAGGCATGGTTTTCATGCTGAAAGGAAATTTATTTTTAGGTCAGGCACCCATTGAGTGCTTCTAGGTTTGTCATAAAGTTAATTGAGTCATTGTCATGTATTCAAGACCCATTTGGGCATGTTACATATTGTAAAGAAAAAATTATTGAGTCAAAATAAAGTCAGAAGACCCTCCAAGACCTCGTCATGGCACAAAGATTAAGTCGGCCTACATGAAGGGACAAATTGGCCTAAAGATAGCAATTCATACCCCACAAAAGCCTATGTATAAGAAGGAACTCGACCTCATTTGGTAAGACTCTCAAGCAAGTTTGATCTCCTCAAGGTAGAAGCTGAAAAAGAACGAAGAAGGAGAAGAAGAACAAGTTCGAAGTTTTGGGTTTCTACAGTTACTGAACAAGACAAAATTATGAAGCTACATTGAAGGTGTGAAGTTGCAAGGTCAAAGTTGTGAAGCTGCTTCTAGGTCGAAGTTGTTGAAGTTGCATCAAGGTCAAATTTGTTGAAGCTACTAGGTCGAAGTTGCATAAATTATTGATGGGGTCAAAGTTATTGTAGAAGTTGCTAGAAGGTCAAAGTTTGCTGCTAGTAGTTGTTCAAAAAATAAAGTTGACTTGGTCTTGGAGGGCCTTGGTCAAGGGTCATAGATCTTGGAATTCATCAATTGAAGTTCTATAAGAAGAGAATAATTATGGTGGGTTTTCCTCTCATTTGGAGAGGTTTTAGCCATGGATGATCGCCTACATTTTGTGTCCCATTGTGTTAAAATTGGCAACCAGGGCAAAACTTCATGTGGGTCATCTTATTCATGGCTGATAATATTTTTATTAGATTCCTCTCGTCGAGAGGTGTAGGATTGATATAAAGATCATTCGATTCCGATAAGTATTCATGGAGATATGAATTTATTTTGAATTATGGAATTATTATCAAGCCGACCTACAATTCATGTAGGCTCAGAAGCCCAACAGTCGCATCTATTCACCCACCAACGTTGTGTATAAATATAAGAGGACTCTTCCTCATTTGGACATACTCATCTCATCACATCTCTCTCTCTCTACTGTGCAGATATGAGTCTCTTCTCTACTGCATTGAAATGGGTCTCTCTCTCTCACACGTTTGAAGGCGGAAACTGCTGAAACTAAAGTTGCAACTACAGAAGTAAAGATTGACTTGCGAGGCCTAGAAGATCTCCTCTTTGGAACTGCGTTGTAGGTTCATCTGAACCTCCTCTGAAAGCCGCAACTTCCGATGGTGGAATGAAGTCAATCCGATGAACGGTTTGCAAGATATCAACTGCCCTAGTTTGAAGCCGGAAACTGCTGAAACTGAAGCTGCAACTACAGAAGTAAAGATTGACTTGCGTGGCCTAGAATATCTCCTCTTTGGAACTGCGCTGTAGGTTCATCTGAACCTCCTCTGGAAGTCGAAACTTTTGGTGGTGGAATGAAGTCAATCCGATGGTCGTTTTGTGAGATATCATCTGCCCTAGTTTGATAATAAAGCCGATAATGCTGATGCTATTTAGGGTTTGCTACTGCTGATATGAATCAGATTTATTGTACTATTTCTCTCTGCTGAATTATTGAAGATAAAAGAAGA
>APFE030963921.1:9179-26754 GCA_000404065.3 Pinus taeda | reverse complement strand
CTCTTGTCTTGGCTTGTTTTCTGTCGATCATTTAATGTTCTATCTGCACTTTACTTTATGTACATGTGATTACTAATCGGTGGAATATAATAAGAAAAAGAAGTAAACTGTTATAAGCATAAAACATACCATAACTTAACACATTGTCTCATTGTTCTTTATGATTTGGTAGTTGTTTGATGATAGAAAATGCTAATAACAATAAAGGAAAGAAGAACTTAATCAAGTAAAGTAAAAATACATCACAAGCACTTATCAAAGTAAGAGAAATCCCCTACACTTGCTGCCCCTTGATTTCTCAACATTGTATCAAAGCTAAGGTGACAAAACAAGGAAACACAACTTAAAGGACACTTAAGGGCCAAAGCACTAGAAGATCATCAATCGTCAAGAAGATAAAAGGATTGAAGTAATGTTGGGTATGTTTTGGGCTATTCTTGTTCACAAGTGCAAGGAGATTAGGGCTCATTTGTTGCAACAAAAGTTAAATTATTATAGTCACCTAAGGAGGTCAAAACAAGTGGAAGACAAGCCATCTTGCAAGCCAAGTTGCAAAAGAAGAAGTCTTTCTCCAAGTGAAGAAGAGAGAAGGGTAAAATTTGTCTTTCTCCCACATGTGACCGAAAATTGCAGTCAAATTATAGGGGTTGAAAAACAGGTTGAATGAGAAGTTCCAACCACTGGAAGGAAAATTTGACTAAAGTTGACTTTGAGAAAGGGAAGCTCATCAAGGAGAAGGCGTCGGCATCATCATCAAGGAACCAAGGTGATCTCCCTCTCTTTGAAGGAAGACATCTTATACTATCAACATCATCATCAAAATCAAGAAGGCATCAAGCTGATGATATTGCCATCAAGAAGTATCTTCACAAGTAAGTATCTTTATGTCCACATCTAAATCTATCAAAATGACTTCATTTTGCAAGGAAAACAACAAATTGGTTGGGTAATCAAACTTTCTTGGATGGAAGAAGAGGATAGATTTGATACTCAGAGAACATATTTGATACTCAGAAATCGAAGTCATTGATCATGTTAAGAGTTCAATCACTAAACCTTCAAAGGAATAAGTTCAAGTTCTAGAAAAGTACATGAAAGGGGAAGTAACGGCTCAAAGGATCCTTATAGAATCCATCAAAGATCCCCTCATACCATATGTATCAAAGTTGGAGACATCAAAAGAAATATTCGAGAATCTAGTACTGCTAGAGAAGTGATATCATTAAGACAATAATTATACAAGATGAAGATATCAAATGAAGATGGAATAACCTTATACTTTATGAGGATGTCAGAAATAAGAGACCAACTACAAGGGTTGGGAAAATTAATGTTTGACAAAGAAATGACCACCATAGTGTTCAATACACTACTAGAGGAATGGGGCAACTTTACATCAAGCATCTATGAAAAGAAGGAAGGTACCCCATTCAATGAAAATTGATCATTATGTAAGATTGAAGAAACTAGGTTGAAGGAAAAAAGTGGTGTGGGATCAAATGAACAAGTTCAAGCATTTGTTGCCATGGCTAAGAGAAAAGAAAAGTTTGGGAAGTTTGGTCTTCAAAAAAAAAAACGACAAAGATCCAATGCTATGGCTATCAAGAATATGGGCACTAGAAAAGAGATTGTCCAAAGTTCAAGAAGGACAAAAGAGGAAGGAAAAAAATGAGGCTCATATCATTGAAGAAGCAGAAGAACATGATGAGAATAAATCTAAAGGAATAGATCTTCAATATTAGTGTTTCTCCAATACATAGCAAGGAGAAGTGGAAGGTGAAAATACCTCCACCATGGCAGTCAAGATGAGAAGCATTATGATGAGATGCATCTCACTAGAAGATGACATTATATTAGATTCAGTGTACAATTAAAGCAAGAGCTCGAGACATCCTTATAAAAGCTTGAAAGATAGTTGAAGTAGAAGTCTACATGGTTGTAGCAGTCATCATAGAAGGAAGTAGCTCTTGGTAACCTCATTGAAAAACATAAATAGTACTTATGGTTAGAAGAAAGTCATCTAGTGTAGAGCTCATCATACATCATTAGGAAGAAGCATTTGCAGGATGAGGATAATCAAGATCCTCTGTTGGAATCTTCATTCGAAGGTTCACCTCTTGAAGGAAGCAAGTGCCTCGCTAAGAATTCCACATTGTATGGGATTGATTGTTTGGAAGAATGACGGTATGATGACAAAGGAATGCAGCGTGTCAAGATGGTTGAAGTACTCTCAATCAAGGAGAGGAAGTTGTTGAAGGAAGCCTAGATGATCAAAAGAAGGAAAGAGGTATGTATGCATATATTTAATTGAGCATGTTGTCATATGGTTGCATGGGTAAATGTTCTATCTCATGGGCATGATCAAAGAAAAGGGATATCCTCTGGAAAGATGCATGAGGGCATGGTCCACATATTGACTAGACGAAATCAACATAACATGTCCTCGTGTGGAATATGAGGTGGTTGACAAAGATGAAGGAACTATGGATGAAAGTTCCTGGGGAGCAATATGTGAAGAAAAGAAAGAAGAGACTGTGAAAGATGCCACTATGAGCACATAGAAAAAGGAAATCAACATCCGATGACTAGGAGAATTGACCATGACATCTCCTTGCAAAAGGTCTAAACACTCTGATGAAGTCTAGAAAGAAGGAGACCCTTAACATTGGATATCTTGGAGATGTGTCAATATGTATGTAAGATGTTGATGTTGCTACAAGCAGATGTCATGATGAAGGGCCATTACAAATGTAACTTTGCTTTGATGTTCATTTTTTATTTTTGAACATTTGGATGGGTTGATAAAGGGTTATCGAAAGAGAGTTGTAGATGTCACTTATAACTAGCACTCATGTGGTTGGATGAAAGATCCTAAACAAAAACATGAATTGGAAGAGGTAGTTGTATGAAGAAAAGTCGGATGTGGATTAGAAGACCACTTTCCGATGAAGAAAAGGATGACATGACTGACATAGTTCATGAAGGAAAGTGATGGATGGTTGATGCCCTATGAAGAAGTCCCAAAAGATGAAGGCTCCATAATGATGAAAATGAAATTCATGACATTAAAAGGAGGAGCTCTTCAAGCAACTGAAGGTACCATGATCTCCACCGAAGAACAAGTGAGTTGTTGAAAACAAGTCCCTAGTCAAGTGGGAGTTTGGGTACATTCCTTTCATATGAATGGGTTGGTCATTCCTGGTTAAGAGGGGGTGACAAATATGGTTCTCTAGTTCATGTGTCATGCACTAGACTAAGACTAACGACCGTAAATCTTAGTGAAGGCCATGAAGAGAGATAGACACATCATTTTTATCTTCACTTTGGAAGAAAGAATGGAGGATTGGGTAAACATCTGGCATCCAATATTCTTTGAGGATGAGGTAGGGCATCCAAGATAAGAGTAGTCGTAGAGGACCAGTATTCTTTGAGGACTATGAATCAAAGATAAGAATAATCCTGGAAGGACATACCCTATGAACACCTGGGTGGGGAATGTGCCTTGAGAGACAATGATGATGGTCTTTATCAGTCATTGGTCTCACCAACATTGTGCTCTGATCTTATGGAGAGATCGAGTTATTAGTCAAGGCCTTGCTATGTGACAATGTTAGATGATATGATGCTAAACAGATGGATTACCAATCCAACTCTTCTTATGAGAATTCTTCAAATTGAGAATGTCTAAGTACCTTGTATGGATTATGAATACCTCTCTGGTTAAGAGGAAGTGTTGAAATATGTAACTAGGGTTGGTCTTCATAATGACGTATGTAATCATGATTTTATGTATTAAATGAAAAGAGAAAAATAAATTTATTATTGTTCTTGAGGCATGGGTTCCATGCTCAAAGGAAATTTATTTTTAGGTCAAGCACCTATTGAGTGCTTCTAGGTTTGTCATAAAGTCAATTGAGTCATTGTCATGTATTGAAGACCCATTTGGGCATGTTACATATTGTAAAGAAGAAATTATTGAGTCAAAATAAAGTCAACAAACCGTCCAAGACTTTGTCATGGCACAAAGATCAAGTCGATGTACATGAAGGGACAAGTCGATCTAAAGATAGCAATTCATACCCCTCAAAAGCCTATATATAAGAAGAAACTCGACCTCATTTAGACAGACTCTCAAACAAGTTCAATCTCCTCAAGATAGAAGTTGAAAAAGGACGAAGAAGGAGAAGAAGAACAACTTCAAAGTATTGGGTATGTTAGAGTTTCTACGATTACTGGGCAAGATGAAATTCTAAAGCTGCATCGAAGCTGTGAAGTTACAAGGTCAAATTTGTGAAGCCACAAGATCGAAGCTGTGAAGCGGCAAGGTCAAAGTTGTGAAGCTGAAAGGTCAAAGTTGTGAAGTTGATAGGTCGAAGTTGTTGGAGTTGCATCAAGGTCGAAGTTGTTGAAGCTACTAGGTCGAAGATGTAGAAATTGTCACTGGGCTCGAAGATACTGTGGAAGTTGCTGGAAGGTCGAAGTTTGTTGCTGGAAGTTGTTCAAGAAGGAAAGTTGACTTGGTCTTGGAAAGTCTTGGTCAAGGGTCATAGGTCTTGGAAATCGTCAATTGAAGTTCTATAAGAAGAAAATAATTATGGTAGGTTTTCCTCTCAGTTGGAGAGGTTTTGGCCCTGGCGGATTGCCTACATCTTGTGTCCTATTGTCTCATTGTTCTTTATGATTTGGTAGTTGTTTAATGATAGAAAACACTAATAATAATAAAGGAAAGATGAAGTTAATCAACATCACAAGCAGATACCAAAGTAAGAGGAATCACCTACACTTGTTGCCCCTAGATTCCTCAACACATAGTAGCTCATTGGATAGAACTGATCAAAACCGATGTTTTAAAAACTGGTCGATCTGAACCAATAATTGGTCAAATCGGTTGGTTAGCTAGCCCATCGGTCAAACCATCAAAAAAACTTGGTTTGACCCTCCATTTCACCAAAAAAGTGGAAAAACCAGTCCTAACCGGTCGGTTTAGGACGAAATCGGCCGGTTTGTGGTCAAACCAGCTGATTCCATCCTAAACTAGTTGGTTCACTGCCATGGTCGCGGATGACCCAGACAACATTGTTTTCCAAGTGTTTAGAGTGTTTTGGAGGGAAAGTAAGGTTTCTTTCCCTCCAAAAACACACTCTTCAAGCCTTTAAAAGGCCTTCTCCCTTTGTCTCACGCATCTCATTTGGAGTATTTGTGAGTTTGATTGGGAGTTTGGAGAGTGTTGAGTTTTTGCTGGAGTAGTCATCTTGGAGGCTTGGAGTTGGAGTTGGAGCTATTTTGGAGATAGTTTGGAGTTTTCAGTGAAGTTGGCATCTTCAAGAAGAGGCTAAAGAAGCTAGTTTGCATTTCCAGGTAAGGATTTTCACTTGAAAATTCCTCATTTGACTATTGTCCATGTATTAAATTTTTTTATGTGTTCTAAACTTCTAACTTCTATCATCTATGCTATCAAATCTCTAGCTCTATGCATCAAATTTTGTAAGCTACATGTGCATTTGTTTTCCTAAATTTAGTTTTGGTTTTCCATGTTTCTTAGCTTAATTTTTTTTAAATGGCAGATTTCTTTGCAAAATTTAATGATTTCAAGCAAACATGGCTCCAAAAGGCAAGGACAATGCATGGGCTCATTGTGATGTGATTGATGGAAAAATGATATGCAAATTATGCCATAAACCTATTGGAGGTGGAGGTATTCTCAGATTCAAACAACACTTGGTTGGGGTAAGAGGCCAAGTAAAGCCACATGATGCACCAAAAGAAGTGTTAGGTCCTATTAGGGTAGAATACCTTTCCAAGCTTAAAAAGTTTCATGAGGATAAGGATAGGGAGAAGGCCATCCAAGATGACATTACAAAGAAGAGGGAATTATTAGAAGCCATGAAAGAGAGTGGGTATGATGATTATGAGATTCAAGACTCCTCTTCTATCCCTTCCACCAATGACCCCTTTCATTATGTTCATCCTTCTTTGGCCAACTATCAAAAGGAATAAAGAGAACAAACATCCAAAGTTATTTCTCATCCTTTGCCAACATTGCCTCTTCTAATCCCACTTCCTCTCAGCCAAATTGTTAACCCACTTTGGATCAAAATTGGAAAAAACAATGCAAAGAAACTTCTCATTAATACATTGCTAGATGGTGGTATGATGCAGATATCCCATTCAATATTGGTCGCTCACCTTATTACCAAGCTATGTGGAACTCTGTTTTAGCTACAGGAATGGGCTTCAAAGGCCCTAGTATGCATGACCTGAGGGGAGCTCTTATGCAAAAATAGATTTCTTCCATTGATGAATATTTGGCTGAGTATAAATATTCATGGCTCAAAATAGGTTGTTCCATCATGTCAAATGGGTGGACTGATGGAAAGAAACGAACTATCATTAATTTCCTTATTTCTTGCCCTCAAGGAACCATGTTTTTTATATCAGTTGATGCATCTGATAAGGTGAAGGATGCAACCCTTCTATTTGAGCTTTTGGATGACATTATTTGGGAAGTTGGGGACAAGAATGTTGTGCAGATCATCACCGATAATGCCTCAAACTATGTTCTTGCTAGAAAGATGCTTGAGTCCAAATATAAGACCATATTTTGGACTCCATGTATTGCACATTGCATATACCTCATGCTTGAGGACATAGGCAAAGTGGAGTGGGTAAAAAATATTGTAGAGCATGCCAAGTGCATTACAAAATACATTTGCAACCACTCATGGGTATTGAACCTAATGAGGAAAAATATTGGGAGAAAAGAGCTTGTTAGGCCTGCAATTACAAGATTTGCAGCTCACTTCCTCACATTGCAATGTCTCAATGCTCAACATAAAAACTTGCAGAAAATGTGTTCTTATGATGATTGCACTGAATCTCGGTAGGCTCGCAGACAAGATGGCAAAGACACCAAAAAGAAAGTGTTTGACAATTATTTTTGGAAAAGGTCTATAGAGCTTGTGAAAATTACTGAGCCCCTTGTTAAGGTGCTAAGGATGGTAGATGGGGAAAAATTGGCCATGGGCTACATTTATGAGGCTATGGATCGAGCAAAGGAACATAGACGAGCAACTTACAAGGACAGGTTAGCTAAATATGGCCGTATATGGGAGATCATTGATAACAAATGGAACAATCAACTCCATTGCCCTACACATGCAGTTGGGTATTTTTTGAAAACAAAGTATCATTATAAGGCTCATTTAGGAGATCTGCAGGATGGGGAGGTCAGAGATGGATTGATTGATTGCTTGGAGCGCATGGTCCCTAGCCATGCAAACCAGTTGGAAATACATAGACAACTTACTCTTTTCAGTATGGCAGTTGGTACCTTTGGCAAAAACTTGGCAAAGATGGCAAGAGATGTGGATAATCCAGGTAAGCAATTCCATATTCCAATTTGTTTTTCTTTTCAAGTTAAATTGTTTACAAATTTACAATTCAAATTATGTATAAATACTTGTAATTTGTAAATAAGTAATGAAATGAACTAAGTTACTAAGTAATGTATTTTCCTTTACAGCACATTGGTGGGAGTCATTTGGCTACCAATGCCCTCAATAGAAAAAGTTTGCAATTAGAGTCCTCAACCAAACTTCTTGTGCTTCAAGTTGTGAGTGCAATTGGTCTGTTTTTGAGCGCATACACACGAAGAAGAGAAACCGTTTGGAACAAAAACGGTTAAATGATCTTGTCTTCGTGCAATACAACCTTCAACTAAGGAGGAACCAAATGATGAAAAAAACACCTGATCTAGATCCCATTGTCTTGGACGATATTGATCCAACATCATAATGGGTGGAGGAGACTGAAGATCATGTGTTTGATGCTAATTTTGATATTGACATGGCATTAGCGAGGGAAGAACCAGATTTGGTGGCACCATCAGAACCAGGATTAGTGGCGGCATCAAGGAAAGGCAAACAACCAATGGAAGGCACTAGTCGTGCAACTCGACCAACTCGTGCTTCCATTAGGTCCACTTCTATTGTTATTGGTGGCATTGCTACTGAGGTTGTAGATGAGGTTGAAGCATCCTCAGACTCTGAACCAGATGATGTCTATGTAGCTCCTAAGGATGATCCTGTGTCTAGTAGTGGTGATGAATTTGATGATTGATCATGCGTAGGCTTGTAGACTTGTAGTAGGCCAATGGCTTCATAGCTTGCAGCATTGTTTTTGGACTTTATAGGCCATCTAGAGCCTCATTGCTTATGTATTTTGTCAATGATATGTATTGCACTCAGTGCCATTTTGATATATTCACCTTTACATGGTATATAAATAAAAAAAAAAACTATTTTGTCTCTATTCGCTTAGAATCATGGTTTTAAATCTAAAAAACTATTTTTTTCATTAAAAATTAATTATTTAATGTATTTTTTTAAAATTGGTTTGTTTAGACCTGACCAGTCCCGGTTCGAAATCCAATTCATTAGGTGGACCGGTCCGGTCACCGGTTCCAGTTTTTAAAACATTTTTCAAAAGACACATGCAATCCATATTGTCATGCAATGAGAACACTCACAATAATAACAATAGGGGGAATACACTAACAATAACAATAAGGGGCACATTATGCACTTAGTTTGATACTTATGGTTTTGTACTAGGTTTGGTACTTTCGATTCCACCTAGTTTAGTTCCGCACCAGTTCGGTACTTTCTGTTTTGCACTCAGTTCGGTACTTATGCTTCCACACCTAGACAAGAGAGAGAGAAGTGATGATGTCCAAATGAGCTTCAGGTCACTTGTATTTATCACCTTCTAAGGGTGTCCAATTTGCTTTAGGGCTGACCTGATCAAATATGCACATGTGGGCTTTAATTCAAAAATACACTTTCTCATTGGATTCACAAAAATAAAAACCCAACAACTACAAAATTAATTAATTTCAAAGTATCTCATTAAGTGGAGGAACTTACCCGCTGAAGATTCCACATGGGAGGATGAGAATTTTATACAGAAGAATCCAAAACTACTCAAACATTGAGGATGACACTTTTTTGGAGAGGAGCATGTTAGGTCCCTATAATACTAGTGTATTCCCCTTATTTTTATTGTTAGTGCAGCCCCCTATTGTTATTGTTCTGCCCGTGTATCCAATGAGAACACCCAGTTCGGTACTTACGGTTCCACACCCAGTTTGGTACTTACAGTTTTGTACCCAGTTCAGTACTTTTGGTTTTGCACTCAGTTCGGTACTTATGGTTCCACACCCATACAAGAGAGAGAGAAGTGATGATGTCCAAATGAGCTTGAGGTCACTTAATTTATAGCCTTCTAAGGGTGTCCACTTTTCTTTAGGGCTGACCTGATCAAATATGCACATGTGGGCTTTTAATTCAAAAATACATTTTCTCATTGGATTCACAGAAACAAAAACCCAACAGTTACAAAATCGATTAATTTTAAAGTATCTCATTAAGTGGAAGAACTTACCCACTGAAGATTCCATGTGGGAGGATGAGAATTTTATACAGAAGCATCAAAAACTACTCAAACATTGAGGACAACACTTTTTTGAAGGAGAGGGGCATGTTAGGTCCCTATAATACTAGTGTATTCCCCTTATTTTTATTGTTAGTGTAGGCCCCTATTGTTCTTGTTGTGCCCATGTATCCAATGAGAACACTCAATCAAAACACACATGCAATCCATCTTGTCCTCATGTATGGGAGGTTGTGATGCCAATTGTTGGAAGTTGCAGTCTCGATTGTTGTTCATTTGGAGGAGAGAATAGTTGGTCTCACCTACTGCTTATAAGCTAGCCAAAAGGCTGGTTGAGCAAAACATAAATCTGCTTAGGGGGTAGTTGACGAGGGAGGAGCAACTGAGAGTTGATGAGACATGCAACAAGAATGAGTTAAGGAGAAACGATCTTTGCTTCATCTGCAAGGAACCTTGGGGACTTGACCACTCATGCTTGAGTGACATCGAAGAGATGACATAGGTAGATTAGGGGGGACTCATTCTGACCTTCTAGATGAGGACTCTTTTGAAGAGCATGATCAGACCTATAGAGATCCTAACAACAACCCAGATATACATCCATGTTTGATGAGTTAGCATGTGCAACACATAGTGGAGAAAAATATGCATGATGGGACATATTTGGAGATTCAACTAGTGGCTCATATTGATCCCATGATGGAGGAGGATGAGTAGCAGTCCCCGGGGCCAACCATTGATGAGGGGCATACGAATGTGCAAGATGCCCACAGGGAGGTAGTATTTGTAGACATTGGTCATTAGGAGGTGTTGGGACCTGACAATATAGTTTTGCAGGTGATGAGTGGACCGACAAAGCATGGAGTTTTTAGTCAAATGACGGAGGCTCTTTTGGAGATAGTGATGCTTCCATTCTTGGGTCTACCCATTGACAAGGTGCAGGTAGATGTAGTGGAAGCTAGCAAAGTTGTAGTATTTCCAGGCAGCAACCCTCTCCAAGAGGACATAGAGAGAGCATGCAACATGGGTTTCCCACTTATAGGGAAAGAGGGAGGGACTCCTAGACATATCTAGTTGATTGGTTGGGCAGAGTTGTATGAGTTGAGCATGGTGCAACATAATGGACTCGTACCATTACAAGTGCACATGTATCTGATCCTTCCCACAAGGTGGATTGGCTAGAGCATTAGAGAAATTTTGAGGTCTAGCCACAACCACAGTCTAGTGGCAAGAGGGTAGTGTAGCAAGATTTGCAGCAGGATGAGGAGGAAAAGACAGGCTGAGAGCAGACAGATCGGCTAGAGCCACCCACCACAAGGAGGAAGAAGGCCAAGTGGGTTGAGAGGTTGATCCAGGAGGCTTAGGAGCAGGTCAAGGCTCCTAACACCATGTTTAGGCAGAGTAACAACCACATAGATACACATGTTATATGGCACTGATGACAAAATTGGTGGACATTGAGCCTTCTTCTTATAAGGAGGCAACTTCTCAGCAGGTTTGACATGATGCCATGATGCAAGAGTATTCCTCTATTATGAAGAATGATGTCTGGGAGGTTGTTCCACGACCTGAGGGGAAATCAGTGGTTGGATCTATATGGGTGTACAAACTAAAGCATGGAGCAGATGGGAGCATGGAGAAGTTCAAGGCCAGGTTTGTCACCAAGGGCTTCTCACAGAGTGAAGGCATGGACTATGAGGAGACTTTTGCCCCAATAGCACAATATTCATCCATCATTACTATGCTAGAACTTGCAACACAAATGCGGTGAAAGATCCACCTTTGGACATGAAGACAACATTCCTCAATGGAGTGGTTGAGGAGGACATCTATATAGAGCAATCAGAGAGGTTCGAGCAGTTCAACAGAGACACACATGTGTGCAGGATGAAGAGATCTCTTTATGGGCTCGAGTAGGCTCTAAGAGCATGGTACACTCAGCTCAACAACTACCTTCGAGGATTGGGCTTCACTAAGAGTGAGGTAGATGCCAACCTATAGTACATCTTGGTTGGAGGGCTTCCACTCATTCTAGTTCACTATGTCAATGATCTTATATTGATTGAAGATGAGAGCTTGATCTAAGATTGCAAGGAGAACCATGGAAGGGAGTTTGAGATGAAGGATATGGGGCTTCTGCATTATTTCCTTGGCTTGGAGGTTTGGCAGGATGATGGTGAGATCTTTGTGGGACATCGCAAGTACATAACAAAGATTCTCCAGAGATTTCATATGTAGGATTGCAAGCCCATGACACACCTCTAGTCACAAATTGGAGGAAGGTGGATGTTGGAAGAGGAGAGCAAGTGGATCCTACAATATACAAACAACTCATTGGGTCATTGATGTACTTGATCAACACACGACCTGATATTTGTTTTGTTATCAACTAGTTGAGTTTGGTCATGGTGGAACTTGTTATCCCCCACAATGTCCCAGGTTGAGAGGAGATCGACGAAGGTAACCACAGACTAAGCTTTTAGTTTGGTAGCTAGCCCTACCAAACCAAAGAGGGTTGTCTCTATGATCACAACCAATGAATTGACTAGAAAATGAATAGATTTTAGGTTAGGTATACTAGGCTCAAATGGGGTTTGAAATTTTTTAGGGTTTGATGCTAGATAAGGGAGAAAAACTAAGTAGCTAGGTCAAAGGATCAAAGGGTTACAACAACAAAGATATGGAGGAGCAAGGTAGCAATAATTATGTGATGGATTTAGGGTTTGTCGGTGTGGTATAGTGTTTGGAAGATGCAAAAGGGTCTTAATGAGCATGACCACATGAATTCATTAAACATGAAGGAAATTAACACAATGATATTCCCATAAAAACAGAGCTTTAGGCAAAGAATTATGTTTATAAACTTTAAGGAAAACCAATGAAGAACTCATGAATGGAAAGAGAAGATGAATATCTTTCATATAAAGCTATAACAGAGAAAAAACAACATCACAAAATTACTGCACATGAATTCCTAGATAATAGCTGCAAACTGTATCTTTTGATTTCTAGAAAATGTCCAAGTACAAGCTACAATAGTTCTCTCCTCTGATGTCCAACCTATTCTATTACTGAGAAAATGATATATAAATACCAAAATCTCCCCACTCTCAGGGGCCGAATCCATGACTTGTGGAGTTGTTCCCAAAAGGTCTCAACCAAAACCCTAATGACTAGGGAGGTTAACAAACTCTCCCTCAATTCGAGAAACTGTTTCATTTGACCCAAAACAAGTGAAATTTGCATGTATCTACCTAATTTGACATTCATCTAGCATAATTACACCTCAATTGCTCAATTACATCATTTACATAGGTAAAAAGTCAAACTAGGTCAAACTGATGAAGAAAATCAGCGTCCGGGAAAAAGCACAACGAATCTAGAAAAAGTGCAGCGTCGCTAAGGGAAAGTGTAGCGTGAGATTACATGCCACTTTGGAGGACTTCATGAACTCGAAATTGAGCTCATGACAGCTCATTGGAAATCTCTCTCTGTGTAGTTACCCATAGAGCCCTCAAGCACTGAAAATGATGAAGTATAGATCCTCAAAAGTGGCTTCTCCCAAGACCGGTCAAAAAGCGTAGCGTGGCCTCCAAAAACAGGGCAGAAAGGTGATTTTTAGGTGGGTTTTGGCCATTTTCACATTGTAAAAGTTGTGACTTGGGCTGCCAAGTGTCCAAAGTTGATGTAGGGGTCAAAAGGTATCCAACCATGTAGAGTTTTTTCCATTTGGAGCTCTCCAAAAAAGGCACAACATGGCCCATGCTATGCTTTTGGTAGGGTGACTGTGCCAAAAAGTGCCAAATTTGACCAAAAATTTGCAAATGACCAAAATGTTCACCAAAACTTCTCAAAATTTGTGTGTAAGGTCCTCATATGTTGTACTACACTATCATAGATGCATCAACCAACAAATCAAGCTTACCCTTATTCATAGTAAACTTGTGAGTGCAAACCCTAGAGGGAAAAATAGGGGAATGAGGGAATAGGATGAAGGGGTTTAGGGAGTAGGAATGGGTGTAGGAAAAAAATATGGGATGGGGAGGGATGTTAGGGAACTTAGGGAAGCAGAGGGAAGTGAAAAGAGTGAGGGAATAGAGCTAGATAATTTATACACAATCCCAGTTATGAAGGCTGCCAAAAACACAGCGTAGGGCTTGAGACCAATTATTTGGAATGTCTTTGGCCATAAAAATGTTGAGGAAGTGGTTGGTGATGAATGAGATCTCTTTAGCAATGAAATGAGCGAGGAAATGAGTTATGATGGTCTTTTACAACATGTAGAAGTCAATTTCTTTTCATAGTAGTGGGGTGGCCCACACTATGTCTTTTTCACTTTTGCTTTGGAAACTATGTAGTTTAGGAACATTCAATGTAATTTTGAAGCATTAGAGCTTATTACATCATATTTGAAATGATTTTCACTTTGAAATAAAACATTTTTGACAAATTCCATATTGCTACTCCTTTATTTGCCTGAGTGAAAAGACAAATTTTGATGAATATGACCCTAATGATCTAATGGTGACACTTAGCTGAATGAGGACCATGATGGTGTGATTGAGATGATGATTATGATTTTTCAATGATGGCACATCCAACTGAGTGATGGTGGTGTCCAGACCATGAAAATTTTGAAGGAGAAGTAATAGACCTAGACACACTAGCTAGTGACCAAATTCTATTCTAAAAACCTAGTGACATGATAAAATTTGACTTTGAGACCTCTAACAAAACTTGGTAAAAACATATTTGATCACTGGTGACAGGAAGAACTAACTGCCACTAACAGAACTAACCAAACTGCATTGGGTTATTGCAAAACATGCGTTGAGATATCTCAGAGGCACATCAGACTATGGATTGTGGTACAAATAGGTTGATGGAGTGAGGCTTGAGGGACTCACAGATGCAGATTAGGCAGGGAGCTCCACAGATAAGAGTACTTCATGTGGCATCTTCAACATGGGCCAGGAATGGTTTCTTGGTGTGATAGGAAGCAGAGATCAATTGCATTCAGTTTACAGAGGCTGAGTACATCGCTGCTAGTCAGGCATCTTGCGAGGCTATTTGGATGAGGAATTTGCTTGTGGGACTTTTTAGACAGAGGATGGAGCTTCCCATGATACATTGTGATAATCAGAATTACATTCATTAGAGAAAATTTCAGCCTAAAAGTGTCCATGAAAATTTCATGTACATAACATGTAAACCAATCAAAATCCTTTAAATTTAAAAAGAGGTACATCTTGCGAGGCTATTTAGATGAGGAATTTGCTTGTGGGACTTTTTAGACAAAGGATGGAGCTTCCCATGATACATTGTGATAATCAGAGTTACATTCATTAGAGGAAATTTCAGCCTAAAAGTGTCCATGAAAATTTCACGTACATAACATGTAAACCAATCAAAATCCTTTAAATTTAAAAAGAGGTACATCTAAATATTTTGGAAGGAAAATTAAAAAAACTACTTTTTTAATTGTATTTTTTCGCTTATCTCCTTATAGGTTTACTCAAATTTCAAGTGTAGGCACTCGTTGGAAGCATAATTAAATTTCTCATCTAATGAGTACCCATTATGCATACTTTTGAGAAAATCCACATTGATAAAATTTGAAGATATATTAAAACACATTTTTTTAATGTATCTTCAACTTTTATCAATGTGGGCCTTCTCTAAAGTATGCATAATGGGTATTCGTTGGATGCATAATTTGATTCCGCATCCAACAAGTGCCTACATTTGAAATTCGAGTAAACCTACAAGGATATAAGCAAAAAAAAAAATGAAAAAAATAGTTTTTCTTTTCTTTTTCCTCCAAAATTCATAATTGTTATTTTATTATTTTCCTATTATTTTATTATTTTACCATAGGAGACCACTTTTAGGTTGAAATTTCCTCTAATGAAGCTCTCTGAAAACCCAACGTTTCTTGATCGTTCAAACCATATTGAGATCATGTATCACCATCTTAGACATTACGTGCAGAAGGGGTTGGTGAAGCTACCATACATTCCAAAAGGGGAGTAGACATCTTGACCAAAACATTGGCAGGAAACAATTTTGTTCATCATTGAGATAAGTTGGGAGTTGTACAAAATCCCTTCCTTGCTAAGAGGAAGTGTTGAAAAGTAGCATAGGAATGGATTCCTTGATTTGTTCCTTAATTCAAAGAATCAATCTTTTGATCATCTTAATCATGCACAAGTCCCAATGATGTGGACAAGTTCAAGTAGTTTGTCTAGTGCGAATTTGTGGAGGATCGAGTTATTTGTCTTGTAGTGTGAGTTAAATTGGGAACTGAAGGAACAAGTGGAGTTAGTCTCCTAAATTTTAGGAGGATCTAGTTAACCAGTTGTGTTGACTTTTGTTAACTAGAAAAGCTCCAGTTCGACTTCTTAATTTAGAAACTCCCTAACAATAGCCTAATCAAAGAGCTTATAAGGAGATCGAAGGCACACACATTGAAACAAGCTTGTATTCGTATGAGACCTATTGCTCATTTCTCCTCAATAAAATTCTAAAGCAAGCGAGGGTTTTCCCAGTTGGGTTCCCTAGAAAAATTGTGTTGTGTGAAATTGTGTCTTTTATTTTTGTTCTATTCAACTGTTATTTGGTAAAGAAATTTTGAGTCTATGTGAAAAGAAATATTGTTTTCAGATTCTTCATATTAGCAAATAATAATTTTAAGGAATTCTACAACTCTCAAGCATTCGACGAACTCGTGGACACTTAGCTGGTACTCAGCCCTATCCCCAAAACCAATTTTTTCTTTCTCACCTTTTTTTTGTTGTTAAAGTTGGCATCTTTTGTGCTTGCTCACACTCACCTCACTTGGAATTGACCTCTCTTCTATCATCCAACCTTCAGGATCCAACATCCAACCTTTACGATATGGCAACAAGCCTTCAGGTAAGCATCGATTCCCTAGTATTTCGTTTCATTTTGAATTTTTTTATTTTTTGTATTTGTTAATGGAGGCCATTGTAGAAGCATATTGCAGGCTCTGTGGGGTTGTCTCAAGGTTGTAGAGGCCTGCAATAGGCCCCTTGTCTAGGCAAAGGGCCTATTGCAAGCCTCTGCGACCCTGAGGCAACCCCACAGAGGCTTGTAACAACCACACTGTGGCCGTTACAAGTCATTGTGGGGACATTTTGTTGTTGCATTTCCTATTACAACCCTTTACAATTAAAAAAAAAATTACATTTTTTTAATACAATTTTTCTTTCCAAAACCAAATTGTCATCTTGTTCATAAATTCCATGGATCCTGAACCTAAGTCTAGAGTGCCTCTTGATGAAGCCTGGGAATATGGTTCCCGTGAATTTCTCGATTCTAACACAAGAGTCAAATGCAAATTTTGTGCCATTGTGGTGTCTAAGGGCATAAACATATTGAAATATCACCTGGCTAGAATAATATACAAGGATGTGACATTTTGTGATTATTTCCCTCTAGAAGTCACAGGAAAAATGCAAGCTAATTTGGATGCCATTAAGGAACATAATGATAAGAGAGCAAAAATAAAGCATGAAATTACAAGAAAGGGTGGATCTCAGACACAGACATAGCGTTAGCATGTTCATACAAGTACTAGCTCATCAAATGTTGTAGGAAATGCATCTCATATAACCTCTCATTCCTTCCTTCCTCGCACTAGTCTAGAATCTTAGCCAAGCTTGGAAAGATTTAATGAAAAAAGAAAGGAGGAAGATATGGTAGTGAGGAGGTTTCAGTATCACGATAACCTCCCATTTAACTTTGCAAAGTCATGTTTCTTTTAGCCCATGGTAGATACACTTGCATGTGTTGGCCCTAGCTACAAAGCACCTTATAATTCACTTATGGAGAAAGACCTTAATGAGGATTTTGAGTGCGTCAAAGCATAGTTTGAGAGCATTGAAAACTCATGGAAGACTATTGGGTGCACAATTATGTCAGATGGGTGGACAGATCAAAGTGGTAGAACAATCATCAACTTTATTGTTGCTTGCTCTTAAGGAACAATGTTCCTAAAGTCCATTGATGCATCTTAACATGTAAAGGATTGTTAAAATTGGCAACTAGGGCCAAACTCCATGTGGGTCATCTTATTTATGGCAGCTGATATTTTTCTTGGATC
>APFE030963917.1:0-12708 GCA_000404065.3 Pinus taeda | reverse complement strand
ACACACTACATGGATAATGGATTTCCGCACTTTATGCCTTACGGCGTTTCCTTTGCAACATCTGGTGCAAATGCTAGTCTAATTATATTAAGAATAAGAATGAATAACATATACTAATTATCTTAATAATTATAAATATGAAAATAAATTATTAATTTTAATAATTAAAAAACAAAATTGTTTTGTAAGCTTGGGAAGGCTACATCTTCATCATGTCCAATATATCACCTCGATCAGGGCGAGGAATTGAACCAATGACTTCACATTAAGGAGTGCCTTAATAGAGCACCTGATCACCGTCTATCCAAGACCCTATGGACTTAATTTTAATAAATTTCGTTATCAATAACCTTTGATAATAATACATACCATGAAAGAGTAAATAATACCAAAATTAAGGATCCTTAAATAACATTTAACTTCATTTGAAACTTAACATTGGATCCCAACTCTTTCTTGATGCCCATATTACTCAACATTGTGGCAATCTGCTCTTGTATTGAGTGGATCTGGTTGCTATGGTGGAGTTTTTGAAGAGTTTCTTCATCTACAAGGATTATTTTGATGTCGTAGTCGAGCTTGAACATGTTTTGGAATTCCATGATGGTCTATGTTTGCAAACACCAGATGTACATTATAATCTCATGGATCTAGTAAATCATTCTACATATCTGAAATAGTCTTTTCAGATCTCTGCTAAAATGTGGAAGTTGGGGGATCTATCTAAAAGCTTGATTAGTAGCAAGAGTCATCAAATAGATATGGACTTGAGGGTATCTTTTCATTTTTTTGGCACTGAGATGGTTTTTGCTAGGGGAGTTGAGTCAAAAAATCCATGAAGATACTCTCGGTGGATTCACATCTTCGTAATGTCGAATGCAGTGTATTCAGAGCTCAAGGGGTATTTTTGTGCATGGCATCGTTTGGTGGACCTAGATTTGTGGATCCAGGAGATCAAATATGCATGGAGGTTGTATGTGTCAAGGAGTTTGTTGTCAGGCCTCCTAAATCATTGTTTTTGTAAATATGTAGATCCTTATTATATATCAACCTTTGGTATTTTCAACCTGGGGTTAAACATTTTGAAGGTGGGGGATCCGAAGATTAAATCGTCTGTCTGCGAGTGTTGCCAATAAGATATGGATCTAGAGGCTCCTATTTCAGATCTAGACAAGAAGGAAACTTTTCAAATTTACGTGAAAACCATGGAGGGAAGATCAACCCTTATCAAGGTTTGACAAGGGGATCTCGTGCAAGATCTGTAGCAGATCATCCAGGATAAATTGCGAATTCCGACAAAATTTCAAAGTTTGATTTATGCAGTGAGAGCACTGTAAGATGCCATTCAACTGCACGAATATGGAAACACTTAGGATTCATACATTATCCTAAACCCAAGGATGCGAGGTGATTGTCCTGGAACCAACTCCAATGGTCTTGTATCGTTTAAGGAAGTCGTAAAAAGAAAGGTTGAAAATGCTAAGATCCTCAATATTCCTAGACCTTACATTGTTGAGAATATGGAGCATGCACCAACCATGATAGTAAATATACAAGAGGTAAATGGTCTTTTTAATGTCCTCCAATATAAAGCAATAATATGTAAATTCAATGGTTTCTGGCCCAATTTGGAAGATCTACATCAATGGGTATTCACCAATTGGACCCCAAATTGTGATATTTACTTGTTCTCCAAAGGATTTTTTTTATTTGTTTAGTTCGATACACAATAAGATATGGAATTTCCTTTAAACGAGGGATCATGGTTTTGGGGCAAAGAAAAAGTCTTCTTAACTTCATGGTTTCCAGGTTTTGATGCTACATCAATGGGGTTTACAAAAATTATAGTATGGGTGAGGTTAACCAATCTCCCTCTACCTTTCTAGCACCATCGAGTGCTAGAAGGCATCGGAAATTGATTGGGTATTCTAAGATAGATTTGGAAAGAACTCAAAAAAGAATTTTTGCCTTTACCAGAATTTGTGTAGAGATAGACCTCAGCAAGGGTCTACCAAATCGCATTCATTTGACTCGCAAAGAGTTCAAGTGGACCCAACCATTGGATTTTGAAAACACGACATTCAGGTGTCATATTTGTCTTCAAACAGGGAACTTGCAAATAACATGCCCACAAGCTAAAAAAGTCATAAGAGGGATAAAGAAAATACCCCAAAAGCCAAAGAGATGGCAGCATTCAGATCCACATCTTTCTGAAGACGAGGAATAAGAAATGGTGGAGAACCATCAAAACACGGAAGTACAAAATCAACAAGGAACACAACTGGATGGAGACAATAAATCACATGGCACTAAAAGTTCCTCTGATGGAATGGAGGACCAACCTGGAACAATGATTCCCGATTCATAGTAGCAAAACATTAGAAGGCGGTGATACCCTTTTAAAATGAAGTGGAGGGAATAAAGTGAACCCATACATTCAAGAGTTTGAACTCAAACAAAGAATCTCCCTAGAAGGTGGAAGGAAATAATATGAGTTGCTCCCAATCAAGGAGTTTGGTGAAAGGTGGAAAAAAAGAAAGGAAAAAGGGGAAAATAAGTGATTTTTATCACACTTAACCCCATCTCGAATTTTATGTAGGTCTTATTTTGCATTTTTTTCTTTCTTTCTTTTTTGCATCGGCCGAAAGGCTGATTTGATCAAATGCTGTTGGGTAGCTGCAAAATGTAATTTTGTTCCTTGGTTTTCAAATTGAATAAAATTACGATTTTTTATTCGAAAAACGTACCTATAAAATAAATAATATATCACGAAAGAAAATTTCATATAATTAATAAAAGACAAATATATAAAAATAAAGAAAACTAAAACAAAACCAAAATGACAAATAAGAAATTCTCAACCATGCAAAAAAAAAAGCATAAAAGAAATTTGACAGAATGGAGGAAAAGTATAACCGTAACCTAAGAATAAAAAAGGAGGATAAATTAAAGAACAACAATGGTAAAGAGAGCAGGCTCAAGGCTAACAATAAAGTAAAAGTGGAGCAATAAATAAAAAACAAACATATTTGAGCTCCCCTCGCTCTTCTTTAGTTGATAATTAGGAGTAAATTTTCACCAATCTCCAATCCTCCATCTCTATTGAGGTTGTTTGGATGCTTGATAATTTTCATAGATTTTATGATGCATCATTTGAAATAATCTTTTCCCAACATATTTGGTGCTTGCTTGCAAGAGAATGATCGATTAATGCTATGGAAACACCCCAGTCCTTATTGATATCTCGCTTGTGCTCCTTAATCCTCACAACAAATGAACATCTAATTTATTTGATGTAGTATCCACCACATAAGAACTCAATTTTGAAAACCCCTTCGTGTTGACGTTCGTCAATGATGTCTTAATACTTTTGCAACCTCCCTTCTTCTTAATTATTTTTCAATCTAATTGGTGACTCCCTTGATGTAAGGTGGGTAGGCCTTCTTTTCGGGGTTGTGATTATTGAGGGATAAAGATTCACTATCGGTTCTACTTATTTCCTTTTGTATGTCTCTATAATTGTAGATTATGTGCTTAAAAAATGGTTGGTCACAAGGAATGGTTGGTAAACTAAGCATCTATGGTTAAGTTATTGAAAATGTTGGGTAATTTAATTGTGAGTTAAATTACTTAACATTAAAAAATCAATCCAAGTTCGTATACTTGCGAAGTACACTACATTATATGTACTAGGAAATCAACTTTCTATCTTAATTCTAAAACAATAATTCTAATTTATCAATAGCAAGGAATGAATGGTAAACATATGCAAGTGAATTAAAAGAATGTGACGAAGTGAACATGAAATCTTAATTTAAAAAACAAATGAATTTTAAAGAGTGCAAATGAAAGGAAAATCTATGAGAGGAAATCTATTCAAAGCACACACAAACACTTAACTTTGATGAAAGTAATGAAATGACTATTATTGAAGGCAATAAAAGCAAAGACAATTGTTCTAATCTAATGAAAGCATAAACAATCTATTCTAATGAACTTTTACCCTAATGAAAGAAAATAAGCTTATGCTAATTAAAAGAGTAAATCTAATCTAATGAAACCATTCTAACTTAATTTATTGAAGCATGAAATCTTAATCTATGAAAACATTTGAAATTCAGTGTATGAAAGCATGGAAGTCTTTAATTTAAGAAGGTGAGTAAGTCTAATCTATTAAATCTTGTAAATTTAATATATGAAAATGATATACTTAGCTATTAAAGCATTGAAGATTGTAAAGCAATTTAGAAATTCAGTGTGTGTTCAAAGCTTATAGTTCATTCATAAATTAAAACCATGATATGCCTATGGATGCAAATGAAATGAGTACGGAAAGAAGACGATAAAGAAGTTCCCTGATGTGGGTGAGATCAGGACAGCACGTGGAGGCCGCCTCCCATGTGCGAAAACAAGTGGATACAATGGGAGGGACGGGCCTCTCTGTCTCTTCACATCTTCACATGCACCGGGAGAGATATTGCCTTAATGTGAGTCGTTCGTGTGATAAATTATTCAATGTCTATGTGTGGGGGTGTCAAAGTGTTAAGGAAACACACGATAAATGCACCAGGCATTTGTATCTGGATTCGGATATGGTGTTGGGAGTTGTGGTGGCTGCCGGGAAGGAGGAGGATGCGGTGGAGGTTGATGCTCACTGGAAACAGAGTGTGGTTGCTCTCTATGGAAATATATAGGGGTAGTGGGCTCATTTGATCCTTGTGACTAGGAATCCTGGTTATTGGTGGTGGAAGGGAAGACTGGGTGCAAAAGAAAAACTCCTCGCGGTCTGGAGGTTACATGTTCTGCCTCGTTCTTACTGGGTGGTGGAGCTCGTCAGTAAGGAAACCCCACAGCTGGTGGATGAAGCCCAATTTCCCCTACTCTAGTAGTGATTTATGGTGTTACAGGGCTTGATGGGTTCACCTATGGTTTCTTGTTGTCGAATTTGGTAGGTGGTCTTTGATTTTGCACTCGTCTCAGGATGGAAGCAACTCCCCTATCCCTTTGTGGCGCTCCATCATTGGTGGCATTATCGAAGGTGGAAGTGTTAGGATTATCTGGTGGGGGTGGTCTTTCGTGGGTAGAAGGAGCCATCTTGGTGAATTCTTGTTATTCTGGGTGGTGGTGCTCGGGTCTTTAGTCTACGGGGATTATTCTTTTAGGTGGAAAGTCTGGTGTTTGGTGTCTGTTCAAGGTGTGCCTCCACTGTGGGAAGATATGAAACCGTTGGCGCGAAGGGGCTTCTCCTCCTCCCTTGCCGCCCTTGCTTCTGAAGGGGTGAGAGACCAGGCTCTGGTCTTAGTGACGCCCCGTTGGGGTGGCAAAATGGTTGGGCATTCGCGGAAAGGAAATGTGGGTGCGAGAGGAGGTTTCATAAGTGGCAAGTGGTGGGTGAGCAAAGGTGAAGGCTCACACGATCGTGGGAAAACTTGTAGGGGTGACAACACCTGTGGTGGCTGGGAAAACCGTGGGCCGACAACACTTGAGGCTCAAGAGGACCAGGGTCTCTAGCATTGCTACCTAGATAATTGTGACACTCTCATTGTTAGTTTGATGGATAGGGTGGCTGCTATAGAATGAGTTCGGCGCGAGGAGCATGCGGTGCAGATGTCCTGCTTTGGAGCGGTTGCATTACTTTCAAAGTCAACTTGGGGAAAGACTGGTTGTGGTCTGGCAAGGGAAAAACCAAATCACTAAGAAAGTAGAAAAGCTGGAGACATGAATGGCGCACTACGAAGGACACATTTAGTGTGACTTCCACCCTCCTCGGCCTCCTGGAACAACTCTGGACAACCCTGCATCCATTACGTTGGACGATTAGTATGATTTCTGGTGTTTTTTACGTTTTAATTGTGTTTTGGTACCTATGGCTGAACCATTTATGGATGATGTCCTTAGCTACTCTTTTGTAGTTTTGTCATCTAGTAAAATTTTTGGTGAACAACCCCGGTTGGGGTGAGACCACTTGTTTTAGGACAGACTATATGTACTCATTTTTTTCAACATTAATAGAATATTGTCTTACCAAAAAAAAAGAAGATGAAGTAAATATTTTTGGTATTTTCAATGTAATTCAAGCACTTGATCTACAAAAGAACGTAAATGAAATGAGCATAAAAGAATGCAAAGACAATGTGTAGAAAACATAACATCTAATCAAATGACTTGAAATAAACCTTGCAAAAAGTGAGCATAAAAGAAACTAATCTATCTTGCATAAGTGAAACATTAAAATAAACCCATACTCTTCAAGGGGCCCTCTTGAAGTGCACGAGAGGTGGAAAGTTCAGGAAATTATTGATAAAACACCATATCTCATCATGAATGCATAACCATATAAAAGGATTGTATTAACTGAACAATGGGTGAACTAATAGTATTCATAACATTCCCGGATCCGGGTGATTATAGTGCCTTAAATGGCATTCATGCACACTTAAGACGCATTATGCCGCCACCTGCTTTGCAGCGTGGAGCCCCAGACGAAGAACGGAGGCGGGGAGAATGTTTTTATGGCCTTGGCACGACGCAGGACAGCGCCATTAATGACGAACAAAGACCGATGCAGTCTGTGGAGCAGTATTTATAGGCAGCGACTCAGTGATTATTCCATCATGCATTCGGTCGACGAATACTCTGTTCGGTTTGTTGTGAGTTCTGTGGGTGAGGTCGAGAGGGAGCCCCGCCTCAGAGGGGAAATTCGAACTGGTTCTGGCTGGAATTGGCAGCCCTTCTACTCGTCCTGTGTTCTTTGCTCTGGAATTCCGGCAACAGTTTGGGGTAAGTGCTTCATTCGCGGTTATCTCAGTTATTCCAGTTCTGTTTCTCAGTTTAGTGTTTCCATTGTCTTCTGCTCTGTTTATCGATTCGGTTCGGGGTCCTTGGATGCTCTGAGGCACAATTCTGGTTTCCGCACTGTCTCGTTGAAAGTCACAGTCATTGTTTGCACCATGAAGCGACCTGGGAAGCGTTCTCGCTCCAGGGAAAGACCTGGCAACAGCAAACGAACCTCTGCTCGCCCTCAGTCCACTCCTCTGCTCACCACCATCAACCTCACTTCTTCCCCTGAGGATCCTCCTACAAGTAACCCCACTTGCCATCCGATATCCAACAGCGCTTTCCAGTCCACCCACTTTAAATTCCAAAGCAACCTGAACCGCCCTCTGATTTCAGCCCAGATAACCATCCTTATGACGGAGGAAATCAACCAGGTGCCTCCAATTTCCTGCATTGACCCCAATTCTTCCAATAGCAGTGAGCGTTCCTCTGCCCAATTCGCCATGGCCGCAAAAAGGGATGTCGAACCAGTGATTCAGGTCGACTCGCCTTCCCTAATTCCTCCCCTGAGTGACTGCATCAACCTAATCCTAGACCTTGATGCTGGCAACACCGACAAAGACCAGGAGGGCAACATGTTGCATGAAAAAGATGGGCTCAGCCACGACGACGAGTGTCAGCAAGCCGAGGAGACACAGGGGGAAGAGGACAGTTGAACAGATGGCTCTTGAGTTTGCACTTTTTGGTTTTTGGAAGCCTGCTTCGGGCGTTTGGCTCGGTTTTGAGAATTCTCCAGCCGCGGCATATGCTAATGTCTTGGTCCAGTACTCTCAAGGTTACTAGTCATATGCTTAGTTTCAGTACTCTCTCTCTCAGTTTTTTTGTAATGCCAATGAATCTGGCTGTCTGTTCTGTCTATCTGGTTGTTTGCTTTGATGAGATCCCCAGCTCTTCTATTATGGGGAATTTTTGTAACATATATGATGAGCAGGCTTCTGTAGCTGCCCCCTCTTGTAATTTTATTAAGTTTACCAGTTAATAGAAATAGCATAGTCTTTTACAGAGAAAAAAAAATAGTATTCATAACATCAATCATAAGCATAGTCAATCTTTAGCATTCCAAAATTAACACCCCTTTGAATGGAGAAGGCACTCCTATTTATACAGAACCTAAGATAGCTAATTAATAAATGTAGATCCACAAATCTCTCCTAGACCCATAAATATCTCATGTGGTTACAACCTTGTGTTAACATCTTAGAAAGTAACATCTCTTCATATCCTCTTACAAATATCTAAAATATTTGATAGGAGATATTTATGAAAACGTCCATGATTCTCCTCCATGAAATGTGATTGACCAATGATCTCAAATCTTCCTCAAACCTTCAATAGTTTGAAGAGGAAATTCGAATTTGAGACTTAGAGGCCAAATATTACTTTGCTTGAATATTCAAATATGCCTACAAACATCACAAAACTCATCCAACTTTTAGATATAAGTGAATACATGTTATTTTTCTAATATTTAACGATAAATTCATTTAAACTGGAAACTACGAAGTATAAACCCATATATGATTATGAAAATGGTCTTAGTGTAAGGTGATGGAGTTGCAGAATATGATAAATACTGAAGGAAAGTGAAAGAAAAGAGAGTAAAAAGGATAACATTTTAGAGAGGCAACATTTCCTCCCAACTGAAGATGTTGTGTGTCCTCATGCAACTTTGCATCGATTGTCATGGACTATAGCTTTTTGTTCTCTTTTTTGTAGCATTTTGTGGAGTGAAAGATTAAGTCATTTTGTGACTTTGAGATACTCTTCAAGAATTGCAAATTCTTTTTCAATTATTTATTTTTCTCAAGAGCTTGTTATTGTTGAGAGATTTTTTTTTTAAAGATATCTAGGTGGCAACTCTTGTGGTTGTTTCTTGTGTGGGAACCACAAGTATTTTAAGTGTTGGTTCTTGTGTGGAAACACTTATTCTTTTACTCTTCTTATTGCAACAACAAATAATACTTGAAAATGCATTCAAAATGAAGACCCATTCATATACACATCAAACGATCCTTGCTCTTAATTTGGATCTTTTCAAAACATATCCATATTTGAGCCAAGGAGAAGCATGTTGGTCAACAATATATTAGGTGATGGAATATGGAATTGAAAAATGGTAATGAATATCTACCCCCCTTCCCCAACTGAAGGTGTTTTCTATCTTTGGAAAATGGGGAAAGCAATGTCACATGAAAATTTTCCCAATACATGTACTTTAGCATTCAATGAATTAATGATTAAAGATCAGAAAACAACGTACCGTCACCTACCTGAAAATTCAATAAGCTAGGCATTTAAGAGATCTTGGTTGTTACTGATGGATCATGTGAAGTGAAAGAATCAGATATCCTCCTTATTTTCTCTTGGTTGTAGGAAAAGGAGGATGAAATCCAATTCAATTGAAACCTTTGTGCCTTCTTATAGTTGAAACTAAGTTACTGCTGCTGACCTCTGAAACTGAATGTTGATTTATTGGAACACTACTGCAAGATGACTATAAGCTGCTAAAATTATATAGTCTTCATTCATATCCACATCATGGTATAATTCTTTCCTATATTAATAAATTTTGTTGATGTCGAATATAGAAAGAAATTGTTGGATTATTGGCCATTAATGAATGTCATTAACCAACATGAGACTACTCACCATTAATGTCAATGAGAGTCAATATGCCCAAGTACATCTTACTAGGTACAAATAAATGAGTTGTAATCGAGTCACCTATAAGGTCTCAGAAACATGGGACATTGATGTATTCCCACCATTTAATGGTGAGAGAACTTGCCATTAGGGCATGCAAGCCTCAAGGTACTAAAAATATCTCTAGTGTCAAACCCAGAAAGAGTGTTGAAGTCCATGGGGCAAGACTTGTTAGAAGGAAGGCCTTAATGAATCCCCCATCATCTAACAAGAGCATAAATTAATGTTCTAGAGGACCATAGACGAAATATTTTCACTTATCAAGTAGGATTTATTTGGAAAAATAAAGAGGACAATGAGGTAACTCAACATTAGAAGTGAGATGAATGACTTCATTCATGGGTTAGAGATGTGTTGACGGTGTTGGATGCCGCCAACATGTAAGGGGATCTCACTGATGTGAAGTCCAAATTAGACCTCACATCATTTGGTGTAAGAGTCCCATCCAGTTATATGGTCCAACCACCATTAGAAAGGTTTCAAAGATATGTGTCGGTTACAAACACACACAAGAAAATACAACACCTCTTTGGGGCAACAAGTATGTAAGATATGTTAGACACCCAATGTAAGGTGCATGAAGGAACTTCCATGACTGGTAAAAGAAAAACGAGCCCCTAGTTAGAAAAGTAATAGTATTATCCTAAAGGGAAACTCAGGAAGGAAGAGAAAGGTTTGTTGATTACCTGCATATTAGCCCACATAATAAACAACAATAATGAAAGCATAACAACACTTATTCAATAGTAACCATTGCTAAGCAATGAATCAACTCATTAACTTAGTATGTAACTAAAGCAACATATACCATAAACATAAAAGAGTATTCCTTCTATATCTACAATACATGTATGAAGAAGTGACAGATCATAGAGCTTCTGATTAAGAATGAAATATCCCAAGTACATTGTTATATAGATGAAACACTATATCCAGTACTGGAACATGAAGCCACAATTTCCTTCTCCAGAGAATGATCTATCTCTTATGCACTACAAGAGAAGCCAAAGCAAGACTTCAAGAATCCAAGCCCTTAGCTTGAGCTATGGGGAAACAATGTAAACTTTGAAATGATAACTCTAACGGGTGCCCGCTTTTTTGAGGTAGAAAAAAACATCTGATTTTGAAAAGTGTTGATTCAAAATACACCTTTTTTTAGCATATTTTGAAACTTTAAATTTTCTTATGTATCAAGTATGTGTTGGAAACAATGATAATACTAAGAGGGGGGCTGAATCAGTATTCAGGCTAATTTTAAACTTTTTATCCCAATTTGATTATCTTATTCAAACTTTGCAACTATCCATATAATCAACAACAATATGTAATATTGCAACAATATCAATTCAACATACAAGCACACACCATGAGCATGAGACACAAGGATTTACATGGAAACCTTTTCAGGAAAAACCACCAAATCTTGTTGTTGTTATTGATGTAAAATAAGAGCACTTACTCTATTACATCAATCTGTTTTGTGAACACCTACTCATAGGAAGCACCAACTCCCTTTGATTGTTTGCTAGCACCGACTAGCAGGAAGCACCAACTCCCTCTTTTTGTAGATCCCTCTCCAGCTTACTAGAAGCACCATGTAAAGCGCCAACTTCACGGGTTTGTTGCAAGCACCAACTTGCAGGAGGAACCAACCCCCGAGCCTTCTCAAGCACCTACTAGAGATGTAAGCACCAACTTCCTGTATGTAGGCTTCAACCCACAGTCAAATAGGAACTGAATATTCTCTATAATTTGGCAGCCACTCTGCCTGATATCAACTCTATTCTATCCACTCACACTACTCACACTGCAAGAACACACTGATCTAATCAACAACAGTCACTCATCACAGTCCATGCAACTTTCTGTTCTTTGCTCTTCATCAACATGCACTCAGCTCTTGGTCATCTTTCTCTGCATAGGCACCTTTAACCTTCTTTATTTGCATAGGCACCTTCAGCCTCTCTCACATAGCAAAGGCACCTTCGACCTTACTCACAGTAAAACAACTCTCGAGCTCTCTTACCTCTGCATAGGCACTCTCAACCTTTTTGACACAGCACGGGCACCTTCAGCCTTACTCCCAGTAGTGCAACTCTCGGGGTCTCTTACCTCTGCATAGACACTCTCGACCTTTCTCACATAGCACAAGCACCTTCGACCTTACTCATGGAATCACAACTATCGGGGTCTGTTACCTCTGCATAAGCACTCTCGACCGTCCTCTGCAGAACAAGCTCTCTCTGAGCCTTACAAAGTAGTGCACTCACACAAATCTTTTCCACTTAGCTCTCTATAAACTATGTTGCTTCCTCCCCTTGCCAATGCATTATACATGAGAATGGAAACCTAACAATTTCTCCATACTGAGAATGAATTCTCAATCCACCTGCACACTCCAACCAGGCACAGTCTTCTCTGTGAACATATCTCTTATCACTGAGGCTCTCCATGCTTATTCATGGTTTCGCACAATCTTGGTTGTTCTTCGACATGGCTTCTCAACTGTACTTAGGCATGGCCTTCCTTGCCACGGTTGCGTCTTTTTTCTGTTTCTTGTCATAGTGCAAAAACAATGATCAACCTTGTAGTCCTTCATCGCCAGACTGCGTGGAGCTGCATGCTGAGAAATTAATTCTTAGATGACCTGCACACTACTTCATGATACCCATACATCCACTTAACTCGCTGAAGAGGTGCATCGGGGCACAGATATGGCTTGTCTCACCTCAAGGTAGACTCAATACTCTTTCCTAAAGATCATGGTCCTTGCTACCTTGACCCAACAATATTTGACGATCGCCATTAATCCTGAGACCAACTCCTTTGTTCCTACATTTAATCTCGCAGTTTCTGACCCATATGTCGTTAACTATTTGTACTGTCTTATCGGAGAAATTTCACATTGTTGCCTCACAGTGGTGCAATTTTCCAATACTCCTTAGTCCCTTGATGCTTAGGTCTCGTAGCGTTTACTGTCTCACATGATCGGGCCAATGTCCATTAGCTTAATGCCATATTAAAGCCCCCTTTGAATCGTAACTTCTACGAAGTTCTGATTGCACCTTAGCTCCTTCTTCTTATCCCTTACCGTATTTCTCATCATATGACTGCTTCCTATGACCTGTCGCTTAGCATTAAGGTGTTAAGCCTTCAGACTCCTGTCAG
>APFE030963913.1:0-28785 GCA_000404065.3 Pinus taeda | reverse complement strand
GAAGTGGGGAGGATCATGGGTATATAAGGATGGATAAATATCTCCATTGGTATGAGGCCTTTTGGGGTAAGTCCAAAATCAAATCCATGAGGGCTTAGGCCCAAAGTGGACAATATCGTACCATTGTGGAGATATGTGGTGTCCAGAGTCCTTACAAAACCAACACATATGGGTTATTAATATTACCTTTGTTTAGCAAGAGGGGATTCAATTCATTACTAAATTTACGCCCAAGTTTTATTTTGTGTTCCAACAAAACCTGGCACCCCTGTAAATCTGTAGGTTTACTCTGCCAATTAAATAATAACAAGTTGTGTGTGTGGAGCGCTCAGTCTAGCATTCACATTTCCACACCAGTAATTACCAGCATCACAATGCAACATTCCATGCCTGACATGGTTTTCTTCCAACAGACATGAAGACAAGCAACACTTCACAAAATATTTCTCGAGCATTAAAAATGTCAAACCAACAACAGATAAAATCTGATGCTTAAGCAATAAAACAATATAGAACTATATCCTTCAAAGCTAAAGTTACCTAGCATTGGCATGAATATAAGTGATAAAAATACAAAAGTGAGGACTGATAATTGATGTCAGAACAGTCCTATAAAATGTAAATCACGCCAGCATTAATACAGAGCAGAAAATGCTTTCATCGAAGACCACGTGAGCTTAACACGGCCACCCATATATAAATGCAATGTCCAGCCAACCTATTTAATTACTGTCAACTTTTCAACAGCGTGCCATCTTATAACGCTTTAATATCTACTTCAAATGGGAGTCAGAAGTTTGGATTTAAGATGCTACCTTAGCTTTGATGAGAATTCCATCTCCCACTTTTACTATAGTTAAAGAAGAATCTGTAGACTGTTGAATGGAAACGACTTTAGATTTAGACAATGCGAATCTCTATGCAGAAATCAGTCGAGAGCCCAATTAATGAAATGGCAATACCTTTATGTGTTCGAAAGACAAAATACCCACAAGAATACCTAGGCAGGCTTGATAGCCACAATTATCAACTATGTAAACCAATTTCAGAGTTAAAATAAATCCTTAGACATAACTAGAATTTTTAGAGAAAGTTTTAACAAGCCATAATATATTACAAGCAACAATCATTGCAACTAGCATTTCCCCTAACAGTACACAACGAAAGGCACTTGAGCATTCTTGAAATATTTGAAGAGTATAAAAAGTTCTTGTGCAAAATGTGCAAGAGTATATAACAGAAAAAACTGTCTTGGCATAAAAATAGCTCTGTAATGCAGTTGAACTAAGATAGCTTAGCCAACTCCACCGATGAAAAAAACTGTGCACACAGTACCCAAATCACATATAGAGAGATGCGATAATGCTATTCTAAGCCCCAAATACAAATCAAAATTAAATGTCGGAACTCAAGAGCAAACGCCAATGATACGAAACTAATTGAATCTGCCAATCATTAAATATGCAAAAGCATCTTAACAAAGCTATTCAAAAGCATCATCATCGTCATCTCGATTGGTTGGGCCACAGCTACTACAAGTTCTGCCTTGTACCTGACAACATAAAAGATTGTAAGCTAAAGTTTCAATCTTTTAGAAATGGAACAAATTATTTCAATGAAAGTTAACAAAAAATAATAAGAAAATAGCATTCTACTTACTGCTACTAGGTTTCAAGGTCTATCTGAACCTCGAGATGAGCAAGAGTAGGTGACTCCATAAAATGAAGGTTTGGATCCCTATAAAAATAACCCATTACAGAATCAATGAAAATTTTTTAATATAACATTCATATTAGGGAGCATCAAAAACTAGATTAAAGGCTCACCTTGAGAGCTTTCGTGCCAAGTACAGGAATGGCTTCTCAAAGTTGTAGTTACTTTCTGCAGATATCTCATAGTACTAAAGATTCTTCTTACTATGAAAAGTAACTTGCTTAGCTTTCACTTGCCTATTCTTCACATCAACCGTGTTTCCACAAAGAACAATAGGAATGTTCTGACACACCCTGAAATTCAAAAAGATATTTAGCTAATCAGTTCAGGCAGTTCTGCCACCACATAATTAAGGAACCTTCATTTCTACTTATAGATCCAACCCCTCTACAAAAGAGATACCTGCAAAGATCTCTGTGCCACGGTGGGACATTCTTGTAAGCCAATTGTGCAGTAACATCAAACATGATAACTTCACATTGCCTATGAATATTGCAACAAACAAAATCCCAATCAGTAAATAAGATGGAAACAAATAAGTACAAGTGGAACAAAATAGAACCCTCGCCAATTCAATTAGGAAAATGCCAACAGAAACAGGAAAATAAAACTAGTATTGATCAAAACAACCAATAACAAAATCTGTCTATAAATTCAAAATTAAACTAAATTAAAATTCAAATAAATATAAATGGAAAAATACAGAACCCTCACCAATTCAACGAGGAAAATGCCAACATAAGCAAGAAAAGTATACCAGTATTGATCAAAGCAACTAATAACACAGTCTATTTATAAATTCAAAATTAAATAAAATTAAAATTCAAAATAAAGAGACATAAACGAGTAAAACATAGTGTTGATAAAAATGAACCAAAAAAGGGCTCATAGTTGCTCCATTGTCATTGATATTGAGGTTAAAAGGTGTGGCTACTGAGCCCACACTACATACATATCAACATGGGAAAATAGAATTGATATGTCAAAAGTTCTCTTGGGATCGATCCAAGTTTAAATCCATATAGGAACTTTTTAAACAAAAAGTTGAAAAGGCACCCCAAAAGCTCAAATGTACAATGCTCCAATCAACAAGTGTCTACTACACCTGCAGATGATGACAAAAAAAACTGCTTTCGTAAAGTCCCAAGAGACCTGTTTTCAAGTGAAAATAAAAATCAGTCTGGCAAAATACAGAAATGGGAAAATAATCAAACTAATTATTGACTTACCTTAACCACATTTTGTCATTAAACCTTACCTGAATGAGCTATAAAGTTGGGTAAGCATTTCATCCTTGGCTTTCTCAACTTGAAAAAGCACCACAGCTTGCAAATCATCAAATCATCAGTTCAAGTATCATGGACTGAATAAACATTGAGATTTTGTATGGTTGTATTATGTTCTCATCCACATGGATGTCTTACCTTGGGAACATTTGCAACAAGACTATTCAGAATAGCTTCCACATAACCACAGACTTCTTGAGCCATCATTCTAAGCTTCTTCTCCAGATCTACAAGCCTTCCTACCATGGTTTCCTGGATTATAAACAGGAAAATCAAACTGAGGTTGAATATTAAGTTGGGAAACAATTTTTCTATTCTCATTGTTGTATATGGTTATGGTCTCCTAGGCTAAAATGTGTATTGATTCTTAAATTATTTAATAGAAAACATTTTGATTATGTACATGTGCAACTTATGATGTAACTTTATGTGCTTCATTGCCTATATGCAAGCATTTGAATACAAGCTATAGTTGTTCACGATTATACTTTGGGTTACATAAAGTAGTCTAGGCCTCTGGCCAGCTAAATATTGCCTACCCTCTAACTTATATCTATTTCAGTTATAGCAATGGAAATATTTTGTCTTGAAGATCAAAGAACTCAAAGGATGTTAGTCCTAGCTGAAAGCAAAGACTAGCAATCTATTTTCATTTTTTTCTAAATAGTTCTCTACCAGAGAAACCAATTTTTTTGGTTACCTGTAATTATTCTTAAGTTGAACAATTGTCCAGCAGCACAATGCCTACTTATCTGCAATATAATTGTCCAGCAGAAAATGATGTGATTAGCATGCATTTGGATGCAGTTTACTAATTTTTTAACCTTAAACAAACATGTGAGTACTCGATAGTAAATGAAGACAATTCCATATAACATAATGTAATTCAGTTAATGAAGGCTTCTCACCAGATCATGCCATCATTATGTTAGTGGTTATAATATATACAATGTACAGTTGAGGAGGAACTTCTATTTATGGATATATAACAGTGAACTCAACTCAGCTTGCATTTTATTTGTCTCAAACAACCTATGAAAGGTTTGTTGTAGTATAAAGGGTGCATCTTTATCCAATGCTTTAATTGTCTTTGCAAGTTGACATTGTAATGCGCCAAAGGTTAATGACTCTATCTTCTAGCAAGAATTGGCAAGAAAATGAATTTCACCAATGGCTCCAACATAGAACCAAATTTCAGGAATGGCAGACTAGTGCCTTTCTTGTTGGGATATTTGTGGCATTCCTGTTCTCATCCCCATTCCACAGAAAATAGGTAAAAAACATAATAGAACAGGGATGCCTCAAATATCATTTGACAATCAAAGTCTATAGAAGGATGTCTCTAGAGGGGCTCAGCACTCTCTTACATTGTTACATTCCAAGCATATGTAATTATTCTGATTCAGCTTCAGAAGGCTTATTGTAGCGTAACTCCCAGGTAATTTTTCAGAATTATGCCCAAGTTTTACTACTTCAAATGGGAGTCAAAAGTTTGGATTTAAAATGCTACCTTAAGTTTGATAAGCGTTCCACCTCCTAGTTTTACTATAGTTAAAGAAGAATCTGTAGATTGTTGAATGGAAACAACTTTAGCATTGAATCTGATCATTCCTGGAGTCAATTCTTTTGCAAGGGTATCCAGAAGCATACTCCTTTGCACGCATCGAACTTCATGATTTCCACTGATAGACAGGAAAAGTACTTATTATTACAAAGAATGCGAAAAAGAAAATGACCAAAATAGTTAATGGGATAGAAAGTACATCATGTCACAAATCACGACATATCTATTTCATGCCCTACAAAAACTTGTAAACTCAACCACTGAGATAAAATAATGAAATTAAACAACATTTTGAACTGTTAAAAATAGAAGGAACGAAGGCAAAGTACTATGTAATCCACACAATCCACCAAGTGAAAAGGCTAGTTGGCCTTGAGCTGCATATGTGGCTCCAAGAATATCAATCACTATCGTGAGTGGGATCACTAATACAAAAACAAAAATTATTATTTATTCAACTTATTGACCATTATCTTAAAACAATTGTAAATAACCTAATAGAATCCAACATAGTTCCATTTAATCTAACATAAGAATGTACAAATCTATCTAATCCGTAAGAATATCAGTTCCATTTAATCTAACCTAAAGATAGTATAAATCTATCTAAACGTAGAAAATATCACACCTCGATGCTTAAAAGTCAGTATTTAAAAAAACTGACAAAAAAATCTCGGTTCAAGAGTTTATCACCTTAGGTAAAAACAACTGAAAAAGTAAAACAATTAAAAAAAGTAAAAAAGTAAAACAAAACAAATTAACCTCACAAGCTAGAAGAGACTAATCTTAACTAAACCTAAAACCAAAAAAGTTTAGACCTAAAATGATTCATCTTAACTTCATGTTATCTTTAAGATGATGAGAACAAAAAAATTACTAAAACAAAAAATATTAACCTAGTAAACTAGAAAACATTAATTTTCATCAAACCTATTAAAAAATCATCTTAATCTGAAAGAATATATCAACTTAAGCAAAATACAGGAGAAAATATATAAATAAACCATGAGGTATTAAATCCATCCATGATGTATTAAAGCCAGATGAAAATTAGAGTAGATCCAACTGAACTACGCTCTATCCAACTAGCTGCAAACCTCAAAGGGATACCAAATTATAAGAAAAACTATGAATAAACTCCCATTACCAATACCAACCAGCATTATATCCATCTTTATCAATCTATTTTTAAGCTGGGTGCAAAGTTCAATGAGATATCAAATTTAAAGAACTACCATAAATAATAGATCCACTTTCACCAAATCTATCTTGGTTAACCAAAATAAAATAATAAATGTGTGCAAACCTCATATTCAGAAATTTGAATCTATTATTCTCTAGTACCAATTATATGGTATTTTGAAAAGACAAAAAATGTTATTTTAATGTTTTAAAAGTGATTATATGATCGCTAGGTTTTTGAAAATACTCAAAATATTTATTAAATAATACTTGATTGTCCACAGACTATTATTTCGAACTGAATATTTATTAGATAGTGTTTCCCAGGCCAAAAGAAAAAGATGTCTTAACCTTGAAGATGGATCTATTAATTTATTAACTCTAGTTGCAAACCTGAATGTTTTAACCTTGAATCTATTAGCTCTTGCTGAAAGGAAACTCTTTATTAGATAATGTTGATTTTAACTTTGAATCAACAAACTCAATGAGCAAACAAAATGTTTCTTAGATAGTGTTATAATCCAGAAGCAAACAAAGTTCAATCTATTAGGGCTGGCCACAGAGCTCAGTATTTTACCCTTGAACCTATGAACTCCATGTGCAAACTTGAATATATATTACATAGTGTTTGACATGCAAAGACATTAAGGTCTTAACATCCTACTTTACTTTTAATCCTTTCTAGCACCATAGCTTCTAGTGCCTATGTTAGTGTTACAATGGTACAATTGTGCATTATACAGCTGGGATGACTAGGATAGTGTATTGGCCCATATAAAAATACTAAATAGTATGATCTGGAAAATATGCAATGAAGTGGTGATAGTACAAATGCAAAAGGAGGAAGAGGAAGTGTTGGCAACTCTATGTGAGGATGGGAATGACTCAGCTTCAATGTATGTGCCATTTTGTGGTAGCACTCAGTACATTGAATATGGACAAAGGAAGTGAGTTAATTGAATATGGAAAATGGCACAACACGATCTAAACCGGTGCCATTGTTTAGACACCATCAAGTTATAATAGAATGTGAGCACTACCAAATAAAATAAGACCTATCTAGTCTAATATGCACTAGAAACTTTAATAATATTGCAGAGGCTGTGAAGCTCAAGCATGCATATTAGAATACTAAAACTGGAGATATGGACTCCGCAACCTCGATGTGCATATAAAACCTGGTAATAATAACCAAATATTATTACCATTAGAGTGTCTCTCTTTCAATTTTTTTTAGTGTATTTTTTTTTTAGTGTATTGTCTGTATAAATTGAAGAGAGCAGAAGGGTTGGAATTTATTATACCAGTGAAGGCATTCCTGAATGCTTTTATAAATTGAAGAAAGGAGAAGGGAAGGAATTTAATATACCAGTGAGCCCATTCCCGCATGTTGGGTTTGCTTAGACTAGGAGCATCTAGGTCTGTTATTACCTGATCAAATGTAAATGCATGCATTCATAGAATACCCATAACAAATTTATATGTAAATATTCATTCTATGAAACTAGAGGTGCTGGAATTAAATTATTAATGAAATGGGTACCAGAGTATAGAGACTCTTGTCGAAGTATCGACCGACTATTTGCACATTGGGGTGGTCAACAGTAGCAGAGGGCTTGATCTCACAGCCATTGGTGACCTGCTTGGATCCATACTAGATGGCCATGTCCATTGAAGGCATGAACATGTCAATAACATCGTTTATCACTCTTCCTACTACCAGGGGATCTGTTGAACGAGCAATTGCAGTAGAGATGAATCCCAATTTTGCTTCTTGATTGCCTTCCTTCTCCTTTCTCACCTCCTTCAAATTCACAGTTGAAGTTGATTCAATTGAAGTGGAAAATGTAGTGGAGGTGTCTTATGGCATGTAAATAAATTGAATGAATTTGCAAGGGAATAAGAATCATACTCAATACAAGCAGGTTGAGTTATGTTGTTCCGGCAAGCGCAGGCGCAAGTAGGGCATGGTGTTATAGTATCATTATAGAACGATGATAAGGAGACACAACATGTTGAACTTTTCTGATCCAGGAACTGAGAATATGTGCATGTTACATTCCATGTCACTGCATAAGGACAAGGGAAATTCAAATATAAGACTTAGTCATTTTAGGCAGGTAGGCTAACAACTTCTGAAATTTTTTTTGACAGGAGTGCAGCCAGAAGTGATTGCTCAGTAAAATTCTCCAGTTGACCAGCGGCAAGCGTGATGGATAGGCTTGCAAGAAGCATAAATTGAGATGGCTTCTTGGGAAAGTTCTGTGTTGTTTTGGGTGACAGTCAGCCAGGCTGATTCCATGTTTGCATAGTGCAGACTGCCTGGGAGGCAACCTCAAGCTCTACACAATTTTTGGCAACAATGTTTGGTCACCAAGGGCTAAGACTACACATTTAAACTCAGTGGAGGTCCGAATGATGTAGGGTGGTTTGGTCGACAGGTCTTCGGCAAAATGGTTAAGTGTGTGAGCAACTAAGCTCATGTAGACATGACCTTATGAACACACACTCAACATGAATCAAAGACAAAATGCCGCAAAGCAACAAGACAACATATGGTCAGTATGACTGACCAAAGTGTGCGAGCGACAAGTGCAACACTTGAGATAGATCGTTGAATGACCGTGATGACACTTGCGTGACATTTCATACAACGTCATGTGAGAGTGTGACTGATGTTTACATAGTGAATACAACTTGTACACATGAAGACAGACCTTGAATACAACCAGAACAAGATTACAACCATGACATTGTAACCAACATGCTAAAAGATGACTGGTGAACGATTAAGCAAGGATGGTGCAAAGACTCGACACGAGCTCATGAGATGAGCCCGAGTGTTTGCAAATATAAAGGAAAAAAAACCAAAGAAGGCTATGAAATATAATGCACCCAAAATTTTAAAGGGTGTTGCAGCCACTACAACATAATGGCAGTTATATATATATATCCAAGATTTCCTCCCTATGTTAGTCCATTATACGGGATTTATAATATAAATAACTTTAATTTTTCTTTTCATTTCAACTTCTTCATAACACATGGAACAAAAAAAAATATAATTACTTATCTACCTTCACTCGGATTGCACGAGGATTACAATCTGAAAAGGGGTAGATTATGCACTTTACATGTTGAGCCAAATAACTTATAATTGATATAAGTGCATATAAATAACTTAAATCAATTATAAATGGCTTTATTTAAGTTATATGCACTTAAATCAATTATACGTTCAGCCAATCTAAGAAGGCAATAGTAAAAGAAAACGTTGAATTTCTATTTCCTTGTTTAATTTCCTGAACATGACGAGAAGAGAATTATGATAGATGGAAGATTGATAGTTATGGAAACAAAAATTGCACTTGTAGTAAAATGATCACAACTAGAACTCAAATGATGTTCTCAGGTCACTGCTTCTGTGAGAGACCTGTTTCAATGCAATGTTAGATCTGATCTTATATGTTTTTGCACAAAACCTTCAAATAGACAACACATTACCATAGTATCTTTTCAAAAACCATCTTTCAAGTGCCTAGGATGAATGTACTATGTACTAATGTAGTGATAAGTTGGAATTTTTTTTTGAAAGATAGCCATAGGACTATTATTATATGAGCCTCTATAAACAATATGATGTTATATGGTATGATGTATATTCTGATTTCACACGTGGCATATCAAATATAGAAATTTTTTAACATCGAAAAACATGTAGCCACAATGGAATAAAACCTAAAACATTTATGATAAATTCCTTATTTAAATATCATATGAACTATAAAAAAAAGGTGACAAAAAAACTGACAAAATATACTATTTCATGTTTGTTTACTTCTCATAAATATAAATTAAAATTATATCACATATGCACTGGAAATGCTCTTGTATATATGATATGTGTGTTTGTATGTATGGGAGAAAGCAATAGTTAAGATTAACAATGAATCCACTCATGTTTTGTGCTTATCGAAGCCACAACACAAGAAGAGAAATATGCAAGGATCTCGAGGTCCTATTTCTAGTAACACATACCAGGGCCTCTAAACAACAATGTAATATCAGAAATAAAAGGCCATTTGGCTAATTTGTTGTTGGAGAAGCTACTCCAGATAAAGAATATTTGGTCAGTTGTAGACTTTGCATAACGTTGGCACTTGTCCTCCCTCTTTTGTCCTCCCTCTTCTGTCGTGTGAAGGATAGGTCTATTTCATTGTGTCACACACTCTTATGATCAATGGTGCACAACAATACGGTCATGCCACGGGGAGGACCAATTATATGTTTGGTTCGTTTACCTTTATTAAATTGCTACACTCATTATTTATCTTCAATTATTTGCTTAGCATTCGTATAGGTTCTTTATCTTTATTTGTTCGAATGTAAATAAAATTTGACAAATCTAAATCATATAATGCAACAAGTCAAATTGCTTATTTGTAAATGGAAATTGATATTGGCTGTGGCTAGTGAGAATAGTGACATTGAAGTTCAATAATTATTGATTTTAATTTTTTAGAAACATTAAATTACTTTCTTATATGGATTATTGTAAATTTAATTTAATTTTAAGGTTTATAAATCATGTTATGAATTTTGTTTTATTTCATGAGTTGTAATTATGGTAATAGAATTTGTTGCAAATTTTGTATGGAATGTTTATAATTTATATTTTTTATATTTACTCTTGATTCATGTTTTTACATTTACTCTTGAGTCATGTTTCATATACTTCAACTTCCAATTATTTATCATCAAAGAAAATTAAACCCAAGGTAAATGTTGTAATATCTTTTCAAACATAACAGAAAAGTCCATAAACCACATTCTTTAATTCAAAAAGCTTGATTTGTAGCACAATTTTTCCTTCAATGTTAATTATGTCATGTTGTAACATAAAATCCATGCATGAAATTTTAGTAATTTTAGTATTGCATTTTGTTAAATTAGTTTATTAAACAAAAGCCACGTGGCACCAATGTCCACAAAAACAAATAGAAGTGACATTGTCACACAGTGGCGTTTGTATTTAATTATATATACAAGTTTTCTAATTTTAGAATGAGATTTTAGAATTAAAAAAATAATTGAATTTAGTAAGTTATATTTTTGTATTTTTTTATAAAAAATTTAAATTTAGTTTTGTTTTGGTAAATAATTAATTTTATGATATATAATTATATATATATATAATTTAATTTCAATAATATTAAGTCTACAATCTTTAATTAACTACGATTTAAATTTTGTTGCATATCTTCCGGATACATCGCATTAGGTTTGTTTATAGTCGACGTTTCGAACCAGCAATAATTTAATTTATAATTATACTTTAGAAAAAGTCACTCATCCATTTTGTTATTGGATTCTCACATGAATAATCCAAATTCGCAATCTCCAAATGGAAGGTTCCAAGCCCTTTTGTACTAAATGTTAAGTGTGAAGCAAAATTCACGCAGTATTCTAGATCCTTCTAGTTTAGATTTTTCTAGATCTCCACGATTCTAGATCTTCCTACACCACCAGTGGTTTCTAGATCATTCCAGATCTCCATCTGAATCACACACAGGATTCTAGATCATTCTTCTGCCTCTATAAGTTTGTAATTTCTCTGGCCAAGGAAAGCAATCCAAGGCCCAAGCCTGTTACGTAATGCAAAGTGATTTCTGTTCTCCAATGATTGTTTTATCTATTCTGTTGTTTTTGATTGAGTAATTTTATTATTTCTCCACTTGTTTTTCTCTGTGAATTATTCTCTACTATTGTCGTCTAAGTCTCTGAGTATAAATCTGCTATGTGTTATGTATGCTCTGAACTAACAACTTGTATCGGAGCCAAGTTTGAATATCCACCGTGCAAGCCACTTAGTGCCATCGCCTTGCTCTCGCAGCATTCGTTAAAACGTTGGTTCTTACTCATGGAGCTATTGAAGGATCTATCCAGGAAATAGCTGAGGAACACTAGAACTAAAAGACAGTTGGTGGAAGAAAAACAAGGTCGTGGACCTATGTTGAAACGTGTTGCTGGAGTTTGAAAAGTGGAGATCTATGGAAATTACAGTGGAAACGTGGTGTTCGTAAGTTTTATTTACATCAAGCTTGCACGTATACATCAAGTTTTTTTTCAAACCAACAAATGTGTGTGTGAAATGTGAAAAGTTTAAAACATTATATATGTTTTTATATTTATTATGAAACATATATGATTATATGTTGGAATTTTGAAAAGTATATTTTAAAAATGAGCAGGAATTTTGAAAAGGGTATTTTAAAAGGAGGAAGGTCATTATTATTAAATTTTAAAGAGTAATAATTAAGGTTTTATTTTTAAATGGAGTTTTTTTGTGTTTTGGGGCGTGAATTTGATTGAAAATGAAGACAACAGTTACAGATATGGAGAAGTTGAGCGAGGATAATTTTGCCCTATGGAAATCACAGATGCATGATACACTGATTTTAAAGAATCAGTATTTGTCGATTGAGGGCACAACAAAGGAACCCCCATCAATGGCAAATGAAGAGTGGAATAAGCTAGATAGAATGGCAATTGCAACAATCCGCCAATATTTAGCAAAGAATGTTTATTTCAATGTGTCTGGAGAAAAGACGGCAGAAGGATTATGGAAGAAGCTCCATGATTTATATGAGAAGAACACAGCATCAAACAAAGTGTTTTTGATGAAGAATCTTTATAATCTCAAAATAAATGAGGGTGCTTCAGTTGTTGAACATTTGAATGCATTTAATATTATTATTAATCAATTTGCCTCTGTTAAAATCATTTTAGATGATGAAATTAGAGCTATTTTGCTAATGTGTTCTATGCCAAACAACTGGAAAAATTTAATTGTAGCTATGAGCACTTCAACAACTAAAGGGGCCCTAAAGTTTGATCATGTCAGTAGCAATTTAATGAATGAGGAACTGTAATGAAAGTCAATTGCGGAAAACCAAGGAGGAGAGGCTCTAGCTCTAGCTGATCATGGTGGGAGAATGGATCGAGGCCAACAAGGGTGATCAAGGTCAAGAGGCCGATCAAAATCAAGGAGATGAAGGATCATCTACTTTCATTGTGGCAAACTTGGGCACATGAAGAAAGAATGTCAATTCTGGAAGAAAGGAAAAAAGGATCAGAGACCGTCTAGTACAAATCACAAGTCATCCAACACAAATGAAGGTGAGACTATTGCTGTAGCTACAAATGGTGATGCGTTGTTTACTGTTTCAGTAGAGGATGCATGTGTATATACATCTAGCAGTAACTTTGATTGGATCCTTGACTTTGGGGCATCTCACCATGTAACCCCATGCAAAGATAGTTTTGTTTCATATAATCACGGTGATTATGGTAGAGTGCATTTGGGGAATAATCATTTTTGCAGCATTGTTGGAGTAGGAGATGTCCAGATCAAGATTAAAGATGTACAAGATATATTGTTGAAACAGGTCAAGCATGTACCAGAAATGTGCATGAGTTTAATCTCTATGTGATGACTAGATGATGAAGGCTATTCAACAAGCTTTGGAAAAGGGGGCTAGAAAATTAGCAAAGGTGCATTGGTCGTGGCCAAAGGACCCAAGACAGGAACATTATACACATTGAAGACACCGATAGGAAAATCAGATTTGGCTGTTGTCACAAAAGAAGGAAATTCAGCAGATCTGTGGCATAAGCATTTGGGGCACCTCAGCGAGAAGGGCTTAAAAATCCTTATTGGTAAAAATTTATTACCAGGTTTGAAATCCTACAATCTTGATCTTTGTGAGCATTGTATATATGGTAGACAAAGAAGGGTTTCATTCCTTAGAAGTGGCCATGACAGAAAGAAAAATGTGTTAGAATTGGTACACTCGGATGTGTTTGGGCCTATTAACATCAAATCATTATGAGGAGCATCATATTTTGTAACATTTATAGATGATCCATCTAGGAAGGTTTGGGCATATCCTATGAAAAATAAAAGTGAAGTGTTTGGAATATTTCAAAAATTCCATGTTGCTGTTGCAAGAGAGACCAACAAATTACTGAAGTGTTTAAGAACAGATAATGGGGGAGAATATTGCTCAAATGCATTTAAGGAATATTGTAACAGGTTTGGCATAAATCATGAGAAAACTGTACCTAGTACTCCTCAACAGAATGGTGTCGCAGAAAGGATGAATCGCGCCATTACGGAAAAGGTGCGAAGTACGTTGTCCAATTCTGGTTTAGAGAAGAATTTTTGGGCTGAAGCAATCAGGACCACTTGCTACATCATAAATAGATTTCTAACTATACCCTTGGATGGCGGTATCCCTAAAGAAGTTTGGATTGGTAAGACTTTGAATTATTCTCACTTGAAAATATTTAGATATGAAGCATTCATACATATTCCCAAAGAAAATAACACTAAGCTAGATGATAAATCTATGAAATACATTTTTTTGGGATATGCGGATGAAGAACTTGGCTATCATCTATGGGATCCAATCAAATATAAAATTATTAGAAGCAGGGATGTTGTATTTAATGAGTCAGAAATGTTCAAGAGGGTTGTAGGTGAGTTGGAGGTCAAGAAGGTTATTGACAGGTTTGAAGAGCAACAGGGAAACATACCACCAATACAAGAAAATGAACAACAAATTCAGGAGCATGAAGAAGAACAAGTGGAAAATAATGAACAAGAAGAAGAAGGAACCTTGCAGGAACCTTTATAGGAGATTCAACTTGATAATGCACCACCACAGTTGATTCGCAGATTTTCTAGGCCTCATAAGCCTTCACAAAGGTATCCTCCTTCAAACTATATTTTGTTCACTGATGAAGGTGAACCTAATTGTTTTCAAGAAGCTTGTAAAGTTGAGCACAATAAAGAATGGAAGAAAGCAATGGAAGAAGAAACGAACTCTTTACAGGAAAATAAAACTTGGGAGTTGGTAAACCTCCCAAAAGGTCGAAAGGCTCTACAAAACAAATGGGTGTACATGATTAAGCATGATATGCTCTGATACCAAGATTGTTGGCTCCCCATTAATGACAGTGTAGAAGGTCTACGCTCCCCGTGTGTTTCATGGCATGTGCTAAAATCTAGTGATGTGTCTGTTTACTAACACCTGCGGGTTTTGGTGTAACGACAATCGTGACTCCAACAAGTTGTACCAGAGCCAGAGGTCTCGAGTTCAAAACACACTGCGCTCGCGTTGGGGGGAAGATTGTTGGCTCATCGTTAATAGCAGTGTAGAAGGTCTACGCTCCCCATATGTTTCGTGACATGTGTTTAAATCTAGCGATGTGCCTGTTTACTAACACCTGCGGGTTACCCATATGTTTCGTGACATGTGCTTAAATCTAGGGATGTATCTGTTTACTAACACCTGCAGATTACCCGTGTGTTTCGTGACATGTACTTAAATCTAAGGATGTATCTGCTTACTAACACCTGCGGGTTACCCGTGTGTTTCGTGACATGTACTTAAATCTAAGGATGTATCTGCTTACTAACACCTGCGGATTTTGGTGTAACCGCAATCATGACTCCAACACTAAACACGTGAAGAAAACCAAACGGCAATCATAACTCCAACACTAAAAACGTCAGGAAAGCCAATTCCGTCACCAACCATCCCATCCGTGAGTGAGGAAAGCCAATTCCGTTCCCAACCATTCGTGAGTTGCTTACGCATTGGTCAGTTCCGTGTGAGATATAGGCAAAGCACGACTCCGACTCCAATTTCCAATTCCGTCACCTGCCATCCGTGAATTGCTAACGCATTGGTCAGTTCCGTGTTGAATATAGGCAAAGCACGAGTCCAATTTCCAACTCCGTCACCCGCCATACGAGAATAAGAAATTATGAACGTGTTTTGAGGACAAAGAAGAAATCATTTGAAGCAAAAAATCAAAAGTCTATAGTTATTACTATATTGTTCACTTTCCTCCACCATCAGAAAATGTAGACATAAAACCACTCGAAAACTGTAGACACGAATCATTGCTTTTTCTCTGGAGTATTTTAATAAATTGTGTGACTGTTATAGTATTTGCGATTGATGTTACGTTCATTCCTCTTAACTATTATTTATTTTTATATGATTAGAAAACGTAAAACAATTAACCTACTCTCATTTAATTATTATAAACTCTTCGATTTAAATTAATAATACAGATATAACATTACAGTCCAGAATGTTTTGAATTTCCTTCGAAAGTTAGTCCGCTCTCGTGCTTCATATCTCCATTACTCTGAAACTATTGTATCTTTGCAGGTATTAAATATTTTTCAATCCAAGGAAACATCTTTTCAACAAAAGTAAATTATCACTTCAAAAGAGGTCGGTGGATCAGAACTATATCGTTCGCAAATAGCTGGTAAATACACTCCAAATGAATAAGATGGACCAAGCATATCGTTCGCAAGTAGCTGATCGTCTTATTCATTCCAGACGAAAGCTAATTCATTAAAGTAATCAGACAATCAGTTTTGTTGTAGCAGAATGAGATGGACCAAGTATATCGTTCGCAAGTAGCTGATCGTCTTATTCATTCCAGAGGAAAGCTAATTCATTAAAGTAATCAGACAATCAGTTTTTTTGTAGCAGAAATGATAGGATGATACGATATTACGTACATCTTCTATTTGGATCGAACAGATAAGTAATAATCTGATGGAAAAGGCTGGGAAGAATCAATATTATTCTATTTTTGATAAAGGAATTTCGGTTTTTGACATTTCCAACATTTTCTAAAGTTTTCTACTTTTATGAGTTTATATTTAATTTTTTTTTTTTTTTTTTTTTTTTTTTTGGCATTTTTACATTAGTTATTCCTTTGGATAGATCACACATCTCGTAAAGTGTCGATTCTTAACTATGATGATTTAATGGCACTTTATGATGTAGATTTTGCTAATACCACATCCCAAAAAAATATCTCAAAAAAACCATAACTCTATGTTCATCTGATACATCATCAAATGTCTTGATGAATACACACCGCATTCTTAACTATGATGATTTAATGGCACTCTATCATGTAGATTTTTGTTAATACCACATTCCTAAGAAAACATATCTCCAAAAAACCATAACTCTATTTTCATATGACACATTTTAATACGGCATTTTTTTAATTAATCAATTTAATTAAAGTGGTATAAAGGACATAAATACTTTTGAAATAATTTATCTTTGATTTATGACTACTACTAGTATACACAAATCAATGGTTGAGATCTATCTCCAAAGTGGTTATGTCTTTTTTACCCTTTTAATTAAATTAATTAATTAAAAAAAATTATGAGTATGAAGTAATTTATAGTTTTTTGCCCATGTAGTTTTGATAAGCCATAATATTTTCTCATTGTATTGTAAAACATCTTACTTATACTTATAGATCAACAATATCCATGGCAAAGTGAGAGTCAATCTCATTATGAATGTTGTTCCATGTCTTTTTAAAATGTATATATGTTTAACTTATATACTAGTTCTTTTTATAATTAATAATAAATTAAAATAAAGTTATAATTAAGTTATTTTTTATGATTTATTTTCAATTTTGCGAATTTGAGACCTATTATGAAATAAGTGTTTTGATGTTTATTTTGGAATGATGCCTATGGACGTTTATGAGCCATTTAATTTATATGGTTGTGCTAGTTGATAATTAAATTAAAATTATGGAAATTGTATTCCAAAATTGACATATTTATGAGTCTAATTAATTAAGGTTATTCTATCAACCATTGAGATTATTCAAGATTAAACTCAAATATATATATATATATATATGGAAGTAACACCGAAAGAGGATGGATTCCTACAAGGCATGGTTGGATTCCTACAAGGCATGGTGTTCCTGGGCTTGTGGCCATCTCAGGAATGAAATTGACCATACTTGTATGCGGCTCACTCCCTGCAGGCACTATTGAGCTTGAAGCAACACTGACCCGTGAGCCATTGGGTGCAATGAATAGTACGTCACACCTTTAAAAAGGACCTCAACACACCCGTGCCTTGTCCTAGAATCACTAAGGCACTGAGTCGATGTGGGGCTATCATTAATGATAGACATATATATATATATAATATTTGAAATTTGTATATATATATATATATATTTGAAAATATTATCTTATAAAATAAGTATTTTAATATTTATCGCATCTCAGTCTAATCGTTATGAATTGTTACCTATTAGCATTAACTAAACCCATAATAATCGTTATGAATTGTTACCTACTCACATTAACTAAACCCATAATATTCTAGTATTTTCATGAGTATCTCATATTTACTAAAATGATTAAATATAATATTCGACGTTCCCCTCGTTTGTCTTTTGCGACATCTTCGGGAACGGTGGTTTTCTTGGAAATAGTAGAATATATCTCAAATTTATTGGCACTTGCAAAGCACGGATCGAGCCTTATCCGCCCGCGTTGATCTTTTCCTCCCTTAATAAAAATATTTCGCAGGGCACCCACTTGCCAAGCACGTATCGATCTTCTCCTCCCGCGTTGATCTTTTCCTCCCTTAATGAAAAAAAACATGTTAAAAACCCATGTTTACTTCATGTGTCTATATAAGCGAGCATTCATGACATAAAATCGCAGAGCAACCTGTCGTGTTAAAATCGCATAGCAAAGTGTAGTGTTATGGCTGAGATTTCTGAATCTGCTTCCACCGAAATGAGCAATGAATTTTCCATTCCTCGACGCGCTGCCAATCGCCACGGAAACGTGTGGGACGATGAGTTCATACTATCTCTCAACTCGCCCTATGGGGTATACTTTCAATCTCCCTCTCTCTAGCTCTGTCATCTTTAGCTTTATCATCTGCTCTTTCTTTGCTTTTACTTTTCTGTTTCTTGTTAGCTATCACTCTATGATGCCACCTATCTCTATCTTTCTCATCTATATATTTTAATTGCACTGAAACTGTAATTAGGCACCGGCATATTATGAACGCGTTGGAATGCTTGTTGAGGAGATCAAGCAATTACTTTTGAGCGAAATGGAAGATAGCAATTATGATCTAATCAAACGTCTTCACATAGTTGACACATTGGAATGCCTTGGAATTGATCGACATTTTCAACATGAAATAAAAACAGGTGCCCTAGATTACGTTTACAGGTAAGTGAATCTGGACAGATAAATAAATTTAATTTAGCGTTTACATATATGCGCACTCCGATTTTGGGGCTATTTTCGATTCCCATGCTGACTGATAAGCTGAGTAGATGTTGGAACGAAAAGGGCATCGGAGTGGGATCGACCGATTCCTGCAAAGATCTTAACGCGACAGCTTTAGGATTTCGTGCTCTCCGACTGCATCGATATAACGTGTCTTCAGGTGGTATCAACTGCAATTAATTTATTTGATGTAAAGGTTAAAGATATTTTCTAATATTGTTAGGCAGTATAAGTGAAAGAGCTCACTATATTGGGCTAGCCTAAGTTCAATGGTGAAAGCGAAAACGTTTATTAATAAATATTGAACTTTAGACAAGTTCCAAACTCAAATAACCTACTTAATGTGCTTGTAGATAATTATTAAAGAATCTCCTCGATAACAAACACCAGGTATACATATTTGCATTAAGGAAAAAAAAGAGAGGATGGTCTGGTTGTAGTTGATCTTGTAGGGATTTTGTTAATTCCGTCCGGGATTCGAATATCATAGCTGACGCGTACTAAATGGGCTCATCCGCTGACGCATTCATCAGAAGTTTTTTAATCTTTAATTTATTTTTTATATTACTAAACATTGAACGAATGTCTTGGAAATTTTTAATGTAATAGATGTAGTTGTTTTAAAAAAAATATAAGAGAATAGATGTAGGTGTTTAACTACAATTTTACTATCAAAACACATGCTTATTTCTATTTTTTTTAATTCAATTCTGTACTTATATTCCAAAGTTTCCAAACAGGTGTGTTGGAGAATTTCAAGGGCGAAAACGGGAAGTTCTTCTGCAATTTTACTGGAGATAAACGAGCGAGATGCATGTTGTCGTTACTTCGAGCTTCAGACATTTCATTTCCCGGAGAAAAAGTGATGGAACAGGCAAACGCTTTCACAAGAGAATATCTAAATCAAGTTTTAGCTGGACGCGGGGATGTGACCGACGTAGATCAAAGTCTTTTGGAAGAGGTAGACAGTAAACACATTTTGAAGATCTTAATTAAAATTAAATGAAGGATGGTGTCCATGGCTTATAAAGGATTTAACTTCATCATTGTTGTTTAGGTAAAGTACGCATTGGAGTTTCCCTGGTATTGCAGTGCACCCAGATGGGAGGCAAGGAGCTATATTGAAATATATGGACAAAACAGCTCGTGGCTCAAGTACTGACCCTCTTAATTATATATATATTAGACTTATCTTCAAATTACGAAAATTGTAATGCCATACTAAACCCTCTTTCCAAATTTTTATTTAGGTCGAATTTCAACCAAAAAGTTCTCGAGTTAGCGAAATTGGACTTCAATATCCTGCAATGCATACATCAGAAAGAGTTACAGTTTATAACAAGGTAGTGATGGGTACTTGCCATTTTCATAGTTTATAGCGTCGAGAGCGTTTTTTAACTGTTTAATACATGTTGAATTTTAAAAAATAAAAATATTTATAAGCTTATTTATAAGACTTATTCACCCATAATAGGATATTTATTATCACAATTTACCTTGTATTAAATTAAATTATATATTTTAGACTTCTTGATAAGTTTAAACCACAGGTATTTCTTTTTCATATTATTAATAATATTAAAAAATAAATCTCATTCATAATAACTATCTGCAAATTAATTCATCATAGTGTAAACATTTTCCTAATATTACAGAAAAAATTAGTCTCCATACCTAAATGTGGTTGTAATTAAATAAAACTCGTTAATATTACGCAGAATAAATATATACTCATTGTGAATTTTGGCAGATCATGATAAGAGATGACTCTATGCAATACTTTTTTGTCCTGCGTAGCTGGTGGCGAGAGTCAGAAATTGCACAGCTGAATTTCTATAGGATAAGTCACGTGGAATTTGTTTTCTGGGCGGCTACATGCATTTCCGAGCCCGAATTCTCTCAAAGCAGAATTGCCTTGGCACAAGTTTGTGTGTTGGCAACTGTTCTAGATGACTTCTATGACACTCACGGTCTCTTGGACGAACTGAAAACCACCACAGAGGCAGTCAGACGGTGAGTTCAAATTATACAGACTTTGTGCAAATTGCCAATTGAGTTATTTGTAGTTTCCCAGAATATTTGAATCATATATTTTCTGCGCCTGGTATATATCTTTAATATTTTCAAATTCGTTACTGTTTGTTCCATTTTCAGATGGGATGTTTCACTGATAAATGACCTTCCAGACCCCATAAAAATTATATTCCGGTTTTTCTTCAAAACAGCGAATGAAGTGGCTGATCAAATCGTCAAAGTGCAAAAGCGGGATATGGCAGCCACATTAAAGTGCAATAGCGTATGTGTTTAGGAAGATATGCGATTCTGTAGTGGGATTAGTTTAATGGGATGTTATTAGTATTTTCATTTTACTTCCACCGACCTACTAAGAAGCCAATTGACGGTGGAAAAGACCTTTTGAGATTTTTTAATTGAAAGGGGGAAGAAGATTAACACATTAACGATTAACCATTAATGTACTTTCCCTGGTTGTATTTTCAGTGGCAGCGATATCTTGAGTCTTATTTGCAGGAAGCGGAATGGCTAGCGACTGCTCATATGCCCACGTTTAATGAGTACATAAAGAATGCGCACGCTAGCTCAGGGATGTGTATTGTAAATTTGTTTCCCCTTCTCTTGATGGGTCAACTTCTCCCAAACAACGTTCTGGAGCAAATATATTCTCCGTCTAAGATGCAGGAGCTCTCAGAATTTACGGCCAGACTCATCGACGACTTGAAAGATTTCGAGGTATTTCGCATCTAAATCGAGATTTATTTGCATGCATACAATTCTATGCAAAATACTTATTCGTCTTCACTATTTGCAATGAAGGACGAGAAGGAACACGGGGAGATGGCTTCAAGTATAGCTTGTTATATTAAAGACAATCCTGATTCTACCGTGGAAAATGCGATGAATCACATCAAGGGCATCCTTCATCTCTCCCTTGAGGAATTGAATCGGGAGTATCTTAAGGAGGACAGTGTACCATTATGTTGCAAGAAGTTCAATTTCAATATAACACGAGGACTTCAATTTCTGTACAGATACGGAGACGGCTTCTCCGTATCTAACAAGGAAGTGAAGGACCAAATATTCAAAATTCTCGTCGATCCAGTGCCTATCAAGGAACAATGGCGACCGGGTTGCTGTTACTAGGTCTGTGTATTAAGTATGTTACTGTTACTACGTGTGTGTATTAAGTATGTTTTGAATAAGTGAGCCGAGCAAGAATAAGAGTTTTAGCGCAAATGTTTATGGACGTAGTTTAGCCAAGTTCTGCCAAAGTGCCTGCGGAAATTGTTCCCCGACAAATTCCAAGTATCGTGTAGCGTAATTGCAATCATCACGCAATCACCCCTGCACCATTTTCCATTTTTCTACTGTATCCTTATATGTTTTATCATCTGAAAAATATATTATATTTGCTTTATAGTTGGTTGGATTGGTAAGATGTTACATATAATGGGTACAATTTCTAGGTTTACTCTTCTTTTTTTTAGGCCTTTTTAAATAATGGTATCAATTTTAATTTTTAGTGTTTTTAGTGTAGTTAACTACGCTGTTTTTTTTTTGGATTTTCAGAAATATAGCTAAAGATTTTATCAGATCATGAAAAAATGCTATTTTATAAAATTTTGATAGAGATTTTTAGAAATATCTTTATAAATTTTATTATTTCATAATATAATATAATTTTGTAAATAATAATTCTTAAATATTATGAGATTAATATATAATAAAAATATATTTAAAATAAGTTAAATACAATTTTTTAATTCAATTTTTAAATAGTAATTAAATATTAAACTAAAAAATCTTCACCTTCAATTTTCTTATAATATGGTTTGCTATTATTTACAATACTAAAATTTATATGAAGTAATTGGGTTATGGTATGGTTGGTTATTATATAAAAGATTAAAATAGGCAAAGCAATTTAATTATAAGACTTTAATAGGTTAATTATTATATAAAATACTAAAAATGTAATAACGTATTTTAGTTATATATTTAAACTTTTACCATACAATAAACATTTGAGAAGAGAACGATAAATATTAAAATGCACATCATATGATTAGTTATAAGGTAAAATATATAAAGTGCATATAAAGTAATATAGTTGTTGGTGTAAGTTTTTTACAATACAAGTGAAAATGAAAATGAAGAAGAGAAAGCTGAGTAAGGTTTTTGTTTATTCTTATTAAAAAATTTGTTTTATATTTTTAACATTGATATTGATATTGATATTAAATTTGTTAACAACATTCAATTTATTGTTTTTTGACATATATATATATATATAATGATACTAACATTTTTAACTAGGGAGCTTGCCCATGTTTACTATAAAGATTGTTAAAACTCATCTCGATATGACATTTTTTAAATTAATCAATATAATTAAAGTGTCACGAAGGGTATAGCTACTTTGAGATAAATATCAACCTTAGTATATGATTACTATGAAGTATATCGTAGAATACTTCATAGAGACTAAGTCCCTACAACCCACCTATAAATTATTAATAATTAAATATAATTGTAAGGAAAAAAGGTACATACAAATATAATATAGCTCCACAAATAGGCATAACATGTATAAGGTCAATGGATTAATATTTTATGCACATTTCCAATGGAATGTCCTTTCTAGAGAAGACATTGGTTAAGGCATAAAAAGTGATTTATGACAAATTGGGAGCAATGAATTAAACTATGGGTCACAAGGAAATGATATTTATATGTTTAGAGGACTTAGACACTGAAAGGAAATTATTGAACAAAATAATACCCCAACATGAAATACAAGAGTAATTTATTTTTAAACAATAAATTGACCTCTAGAAATTGGAGAAATATTGATTATCTATTTTCCAATAAGAAAAAATTAAATGGACATTATAACAATGGTAACTAACAAGTATGTTATAATTACATTCCCAATTCATAAAATGAAAGGTTGCAAACTAGAGAGAGATCTAGTTAGAGGTGATGATAGTGCTTTTACACTTCATATCAATAATATATTCTAACAACTTCATGTAAAGATTGCATAGAAAGAGGTGAATATAAAATAATTATACATATTATTACCATACATATAGTGTAATTGATTCCCCAAGAATGAAATCAATGCCAATAGTAAACAAAACTTTTCTCATGGAACAATTACTCAATAGACAACAAATTACCAAAAAAAAATTCAATTCATAGGTAGAGAAATGGTTTAGAAGACCAAATATAAGGGAAAGTGGGAACAACTTGCTCTATAGAATTAAACGGGAACGAATGTACAAAATATTGAATATACAAAGTTTATGCGAGATTGGCCAAGTGTGGATCAGTGCCAGTGATTAATCATTGACTTAAATAAAGCTACATTCAAGATTAATGAGGTGTTTAGGGACTGCACAAGTCAAATGTATGTAACAGAACTCCCAGGATCAATCTTGAACTTGCCCTTATATTGACAAGGATATGAATAGGAGCCACATAAAGGAATTTCATGTTACCTGCAAGGATTCAACAATAAGAAATCATTTCCTTAAGCATGAAAAAATTAGAATAAAAAAAATTATATATTTGGAATCAGTATGTCAAGTAAGAGGTACTTGCTAGAGAAGGGAAGCGAAGTATTAAAATTTACCCTATGTAGTAAAAATCACATAAAAGGTTAAACACTCACAGAAATATCAGGTTACAAAAAATAGAGTCAATAGTGAGTAATTGCAAAAAAAACCTTCACCATTAGAAACAATTAAATGTTAAAAGAAGAACTCTAAGAATATAGACCAAAATTAATTCAAGGATTAAATTTAATGGTTAGGAAAAAACGTAGCTCCTTAACCATGGATAGACCTTGAGTAGGCCATATTTTCTATTCTAGCTTTAAAATACCAAATGACAAAAACCCCTTAACGGTTTAATTTCGAAATGATATACAATCAAAGGAGAAATTCCATATTAATAAGCAGCGGTAGAAATTATGAAAATGGCATGAGGGAATTACCTATAGGGTTAAAGGTTAGGACCCGTGAAGAATTTGTCTCCTAAATTTCTCTCGAAAAAATGAATGATAAATGAATTGGAAACATGGGAACTCAACAACATAAATACACAAAGAAGATACAGGTATAAAATGAAATTAACCACAGTTCAAAAATAAGAACCCTTGGGCTAGAGAAAAAAATACATGAACCAATGGGTAAACAAGGAAATCATTGAAGTCCTCTAGAAATTTCATATCCACCTTAAAAAGGGGTCAAACAAAGTCTTATAATGGTGCGTAAGAAAAGAATATTATGTTCTCATGTACCAAGAATGTTGTGTACCAAGAAGGTTGTAGTAGATAGAAATTATGATTTTGTATTATGAAAAGTCTCAAAATAAAAACTAAGTGAAATAAGGAGAGAAATTTGAAGCTACCTCTACCCTAAAATTACAAATGGCTGAGGTAATCGGGAACACCTGCCATAGAAAAACGCAGGGTTTGAAACCCTTGTTCGACTTCCCCAGATGAAAGAACCAAGTTAGCGGCGTAAAAATGACAAAATAAAATGAACCCTAAACAAAAAAACTTTACATGGTTCTATTCCTTTCTCTTAACTTAGCCGTTGGATTTCTATGTTAAATGTTGGCCATGGAACATGAGAAACATGTGAATGTAGTGAGTTGGATCCATTAAAAAGTGACAGGTGTTATTAATCACATGGAAGGGTCTTTAACCCTATTGGATTCCAAAGTGAGTGAGTGCATTTATATGGTTAATGAATGATGAAATCAAACGTAAAGTGCACCTTCAAATTAAAAAGAGAATTAACTCGCGCATATGTATCATATAGTATATACCTCAGATAAAAATTATAAAGAAATAAAATCTTAACTCAACACATGTGAACCACAAATCGTATAAAAAGATCATAACCATGTAAACCTATGCCTAAATGAAAATACAACTGTTAAGAATCACGGTAATCATGAAATGAAAGTTAGTAGACCCCAACGAACATATGGTAACTACATATAATAAACAAGTGGACGAATGCAATAGATAAAATTGAGCATCAATGCTCGAATGTTATTAAAAGTTCCTTGTGAAAGTGTTAAATGAAGACATAAAATTTTCGACACATGAAGGAGGAATATTACACTGAATTTGGTAATTGTGAAGACTTATTTATTGAGGGAATAATATGTTATTGATCTTGCAATTATATCAATGAGGATATTTTTTTGGAATTTGAGAAGTGTATGTTACATATGGTATGAGGCCTAAGGGATAAATCATATCTTTAATTTTGTACATTGGTTGTGTCTCATAAAACTAATTAAATTGTTACTATGATGGTGTTCTGAAAGAAAAATAAAATGATACAATAATGGCATAAACTTCTACTAAGTTTCGTGATAAAGGAGAGTATATTTGGATTTAGTTGGGAGATGAAACTTCACCTCGAGGAACCCAATTATTGGAAATAGAAAAAAACATGAGACGCGAATTGGCTAGTATCATGGCCAAAAATGGAATTTTTTTAAGGCAAGTGCAAAGTAGAAAAGTTCACTAAATATTTGAATGAAACGTCAAATCAAAACCTCTATATATAGAGGCACACAAGGGCAAGAGAAGACTCCTTAACGAAAATAAATGCAGATGATAGTGCTAGAAATGAGAATGACAAACCTTAGTGAGGAAGAGTCACATATGACATCTTCAGGACTTTAATGGATATCAAAAATATATGCTTAAATCAGTTCGCATTGATGGATGCATGTGTTAAGTAGTTGTTTGTAGAGAAGAAAATTATTGAAAATCTGTGGAAATATGCAAACCTACTGAAACTCAAAATTTGCTAATTGTCGCTAATTTTTATTATGAAACAACATACAACAATCTAATCAAATACAACACATGTACATTAATACACTGTAAATTAGTATGTGAAGATACACAAGGTATATAGGTAGAAATAATGCATGTTATCTATGTATGATTACCTATAATAGTAAATTAAATAGAAATAGAAAGGCATGGAAAGACTTAAAATTGCATGACAGGTTGTTAAGGATTTAAATGGAAGGATACCTACGTAAATAGGTGCAATTACAAGAAACCTTTTACAGTAGTATGTGATCTAATTTGGTACGAATTGTAAAAGTGTATAGAGGATCTAGAAAACCTGATTATTGGTATGGAAAGCACATAATAGTACCCAAGTACATAAGGAACTCAATGTTCCCTAAAAAGTAGTTGCATAAATAGGAAACACACACACACACATATGAAACTAAAACTACTCCTATGTACCATTCTAACTAACAGATGATAGTATGAAAGAGAATGAAGTAATGGCAGATTGGGTAAGAAAAAAATAGCTATTAACACTAAGTAGTGTTGAGAAAATGATTGAGTATACATTTTGGAAAAGTTAATTGTGATGATACAAAGCACTAAACCTTTCTTCTATGTTTATATACTTACAAATATGTATATAGCATGAGAATAAATATATACATTACATACACAACATTATAGAACATTGCAGCAGGAAATCCAAAAGAAAACACTGAGCATAAGAAAAATAAAAATTCATACATATGATAATTGACTATATAAAAATTGAAATATCAATAAAAGTTTAAGAATTTAGAAACTTTAATTTTAAATTGTTTTATATATGTAAATGGAGTACGTAATGGAATATTCCAAGGAAATAGGAATGTTACACAGGCTCCTAGAACCATAACCCCAACAAAGATAAAATGAGGTAGTCACTAAGCAGATCCAACTCCTAATGTACAATTATTGGAGCGAGACCTAAATTTCTTTTTATGTTTTAAAACTTCCTTGAAACTTCCAACATATAACATCATTGCATCCATATTAGCAAAATGATTCTAAAAATATAAAGTTATCCGGAGATGGCTTATCCATATCGGACAAGGAAGTAAATGACCAAATATTCAAAATTATCGTCGACCAAGTGCCTATTGAGGAACAATGACGACTGGGTTACCGTTACTAGCTGTGTATTAAATATGTTTTGAATGTTTTATGGTTTCGTAAATGCGTATGGCCATAGGTTAAATAAGTTGCGGGATTGAGAATAAGAGAATTTGTGCAAGTGTTTGTCGGCGTAGTTTTGCTAAGTACTACCAAACTGCCCATGGAAATTGTTCCCTGACATATACCAAATATCGTGTACCGCAATTACTATCATCACCCAATCACCGCTGCACCACTTTCCATTTTTCTACTGTATTCTTATATGTTTTATCATCTGAAAAATATATTATATTTGCCTTATAGTTGGTTGGATTTGTAAGATATTACGTATAACAGATACAATTTCTAGGTTTAGATTTTGCCCCTTTTAAATAATGGTACCAATTTTATATTTTTTAGTGTAGTTTAATTATTAACTAAGATGTTTTGTTTTTTTTTTTTGTTTTTTGTTTTGCACAGATTTTCAGAAATATCGCTAGAGATTTTATTCACTACTACATGTAGGGGGGTTTTAAGACAATATTTGAGTAAATTGTCTTCACTTAAGACAAAAAGAAACTTTTGTATTGTCTTAAATATTGTCTCTAAGCGGGTGTCTCAAAATATAATGTCTCAAAAATCTGTATCTATGAAGACAATATAGAACACATATTAGTATTGCCTCTATAAAGACAAGAATTATTGTCTATTAAGAGACAATTTGATTTGTCTCTCTAGAGACAATTACAATTTTGTCTTTTTAGAGACAGTAGCTGAGATTAAAAACATATTGTTTCTATAGAGACAATATGTCCATAATTCAAACTATTGTCTCTCTAGAGATAATATAAAAAATTATTTAAAAAAAAATAAA
>APFE030963910.1:0-15477 GCA_000404065.3 Pinus taeda | reverse complement strand
TCAGAGAAATTGCAAAAAACATCCCTAAGTTGGTGACTAGCGCTGAGATCCAGTATTGCAGCAATAATGCTGCAACTCCTGGGACTCCCTTCTTTACTTTTATCAACCCGGTAGTTCGTAACAAACTTGGAAGCGACAGTACTATATGAACAAGTAATAGCTCTTGCCAAAACTGTCACTTGGTTAGCTAGCACAAGTTCGCTAGGGGCTCAAGCCAACTTCTATGAGCTTTGAGAATAAGCTTGTTAACTGATGGATGGAAGCTAACTCGAAGGAAGCTAATCTTCTTGCAAAAAGAAATTGAAAACTGAAGGAAAGCGCAAACCCTAGCAAACCGTAATTCTACGATCTAGTCCTACTGATGCAAAGAAGAGAATACAAGCTACTAAAATAGATTCCATTACTTCTAGGAAGGTAAAATACATGTTTCTAGACGACCTCTATCTGAAGAAAACATATTTTTGTATTTTTGAATCGGTCGTCAAATTTCTCATGCATAGGCTTTCACTGTTCTTGACTGTGCAGAGGTGGATCGATGAGGAAAATTCTTGGAAGAGGTCGGGAAGGTTCAGAGAGGGCCTAAGGTGTCCCTAACACCCTTTGAGAGAGTTTCACAGAGTTGTGGCTATCAAGAAACCTCATATGTGAGCTTCTACAGGAAGTCTGCACGGGTTCTACACGATGTTTAGGAATTTCTACAGGAAGTTTAGAAATGGGATTTTGGAGGATGGATGAGTGAGTAAAGATGAAGGAATGGGTATGGAGGTAGATAGGGGTCTGAAGTGGTCCATGGACTGGTGGATGGAGTTGGGGGAAGGTGTAGATGGCTAAATTTGCTCAAAGAAGGCTGAAACAATGGTTGCACGAAGAGGTAGGGTTATGTGGGCAAGATGACAAACATGGGGTGAGAAACCCAGTTAGGAGATGGAACAGAAGGTTTTGATGAAGTTTGGGTGGATGAAGTGGTAGAGGTGCTCTGCACGGTGTATTTCCAACTGAACCAACAAAGACTTGCATGTAATCACAGTCCTAGTTATACCAACCTAATCTAATCTAGCTAATAGTAAAGTGAATGAACATATGCTTTATTTGCAAGGGAACCATATATATTAACTATGCAACGAAACATTTCAAAGATCTGAACACGTAACCAACATCTGAAAATGAAAATCGTACACTAGTGATTGCATGGCAAAGGAAAAATAGTGTTTTTGTTTGGGACAACAAGGTTACTTTGATCCCAGCCCCTGATCCTATGAGGGAGAGGCGAAACCAAAGGTGCTCATTAGCCTTTTGCTGGAGCTTTTTTCCTTGTTGATATCCTACCGACCTAATCTAAACATCAAAATCTTTTCTAACCATCAACAGTGACCTAGTTAATCATCACAATTTAATGTGCCTAATCAAAAATAAATTTTGCAAATGCATAAAGGAGAAACAATGATGCATAAAGGAAAAATAACAATACATTAAAGGAGGCCTTGGCTCTCAGGTTGGGCCGAACCCTAAGAGCTACGGCTCCTATAAATAACTCAAAGCTGATACAAAAGAGGACTGCTTGTCATTATCAAAAAATAGTCATCAACCGAAAGTTATGCCACAATGGCTACAAGCAAATGAGCTGAAAGTGACAGCACTATAGTGCAAAAAATGCAATGGTTTCAAAAGTAAACTACGAAGTCTGAGGCCTTCTTATTTATACATCACGAGGGGCCTAGCAGGCCTCCTAAATTCAAGGGACTCGGCTGTCCCAACTGATAGTAGACAGTCCCTTTCCAAAAATCTGCTTGGCTGCCTTTAGGATCCGTTTTGGTGGCCTGTGAGCTCGGCGTTAAGGGTGGAGATCCCGAGAAAGGGCCATTTAATGTCAAAGACAACCTGCGTATGAATCCTCACCTCAAGATTGGCTGTCACATAGCCCATGGTTGCTTGGTTTTGCTCCAACATTTGTCCAAAAAACCTGAAATAACCACGTATTAGCCTCCTAGCTAGAGTGACCACCCTTATTCGTTCAAACGACATAAACATACTAAAAAAATGTATAATCTATGAAAAATGGAGGATTGAACAAGGATTGAACAAGGACAATTAGGAAAAATGAGCCCAATAAGTTACCCAATTCGGGGCTCATCATCACCCCCCTGCTAAATGGGTTTCTCATCCTCTGAGAAAGTAGTCCAGCTCCTCGTCCTTAATTGCTTTGATCGCCTCCCTCACATCCGAGGATTCTGAAGTAATATCTTCTTCGCTATCATGGAATCCGGCCTTCCTTTCCACCTCTTGCGACTGCTTATGCTCCTCTTCTTCTGTGCCTCCTTCTAGCAACCCCAAAAGAAAAGCTGGACTTAACTTGAGGCCTATCCAGCTGGCCTGAAGATTCTACATAGACTTTTTGTAGAGAGGCACTCATGCGAAGGCCTCCCTCATTCTACTTGGGGTGTGGTATTCCCTGATTTTGAGGCTGTGGGACAACGTGTTCCACTTACGGGTGCAAGCATGAACACAGTTGTCCCCCAATAGTCGCTCCATGTCCTCAAAATGTGCTATGGCCTGAGCTTGATGATCCATGTACTCTAGCAGGGCCTGGGAGTTGTTTTCTAGGTGCTGGTGGGCAGATATCAATGTTGAGGGGTCCCCTCGCTCTGCTCTAATCAGCAGTGGTTCCTGTAGTTCCCGGTACATGACATTTCTGACCTCTATTGCTCTCTTTTCTTCATGGTTTAGCCATGAGGTCATGGCCATAAGCTGCATGTCCCCTACTACTGTGTTGGGGTCCCACGAGGTCATGTTGGGAAGGGACAAATTATGAAGGTAGAACTCTGATAGCTTGGCCTTGTCTTCTGACGAACTGTTGTTACATAAAGCCATGAATTGTTGGGGGTTTTGGATTTGGGTGATACCCCTCTATGCCGAAGTGTTGATCTAAAATTGCAGCCATTTATCCTTGAGGTATAGGGCGTAGGATTTGGCCGGCTGCCTACATTGCAGAGCTTCCATTGCCCAACTGGCCATGCAGGCCAGTTGGGCCTCCTTCTCTTGTATCTGCTGCTTTAGAGACTGTATTTCTAGGCCTGCTTGCAATTCTCTTTCATGTAGTTTCCGGTTTAGTGTCTCAAGTTCAGCTTGCATTCCTTCCTTTCTTTGAGGCTTTTCTGTGGTATCTTTGGCTATTGTGGCCTCCTCCTGTTGCTGCTATTCTCCCAAGAGGTGAGGCCTGTCTTCTTTCCTCTGTCCTTGTGACTGTAGTTGTTGTCTAAGCATCTCATTCTCTTCTCGTAGCTTGACCTGCTGGTATCTCTCCACATGCCGTACCCTTGCCAATTCTCTTTGGGCCTCCTTGAGCTTTTCCTCCATAGTACCTATATCTGCTACCCCCTTGGATTTAGCGATCTTCATCCAAGTGTGGGTCCTTAATCTTTCTTCCTCTAGTGCTAGGAAAAGTGGCACAATGAATTTTTGAGGAATGCTTTTCCTGGCCTCTAAGAAGTTATAATAAGAGCCCAGGCTAGGCTGGGGGCTCAGTTCCATAGTGGTATCATCCTTCTCTTCCTCCAATGATGACTTAGCTGCTTTTTCCTCCATATTTTCGGTCTCCTTCAGCCTAGCCAATGTTTCCTGTAGAGCAGCCTTGGCATCCTGTAGAGAGGCCTCTGAGTTCAATTTTTCCATCCTTTCTTTCCATGTGGATGTCTTCAGGCTTCCCCGCTCATATGTGATGGATGTCTTTTGTTTGGATGGGGTGTCTTCAACTGTAATTGGTCCTTTGGACTATTTCTCCTTTGGTCTACCAGTTTTAATCCTCGTGCTTCTTCTCGCCTTAAAATACATGGAAGGCTCCCTCTTCCACTTTTCTTTCTACTTTGGAGATGTGCTGAGGGCAGCCAGCCCAACTGCTGCCTCCCTAGCTAGAATCTCAGGAGATTCTTCCTTCCCTTGCCCTTTTTCTAGACTTCCTGTAGAAAGTCCTGTGCTGACCGTTTTTTGGCTTCCTATAGAAACAATTTTTGGATTTCTTGTAGAAATGGCCTTCTGGCTTCCTGTAGAACCAGTTGGCACTGTTCTGGCCTACTTGGCTAGGGGTACCTTCTCCTTTAGCTTGGTTGTGGCTGCCTTAGGTGTGCCTTCACTTGCTTGGACTTTTTCAGTCCTTTCTGCCCTACTCTACAATCTCTTCTCCCTAGGTGCTTATGTCATTTTTCCACCCACCATTTTGGCCTCAGCAGCTTGGCCTTTCTCTTGTTTCTCTTTTTGTCCTTGCTTTGGTGGTCTGCCCGGGGTTTCCTGACCCTTGGCTTTCTTTTCTGCCTCCATGTGCTCCTTGTCCTTGCTACTAGAGGAAGTGAGTTCCTCGGCCAAAATTCAGATATCATCATCCTTAGACATATTGCGAAAAATCTCCTAGGAGAGAGGGATAGTATAGGTATGGAGTGCATCTTCTACTAGGAGCTTGATAAGCCCACGATGGGCGAGCTGGTATGGTTTCCCTGACCTTATCTTTGTGGCACACTCAATCAAGGATTGCAGGAGGAAGTAGGGGATGCTCATCTTTTGTTCTGTGGGTGAATCCATTTTGTGCCTGAGTTCAGTTAGCAAACGGAAGTGATAACCATATACAATATTGAACCGCCCTTCACAGGTAATATATTTCATAATTTGAAGGTTGACTTCGCTCGAAAATGGCTGTAGGCTGGTTCTCGAGACCCCATTCTTATCCTCTGAAAATTTTTCCTCTGGTAAGAAGAATTCCTTTTTAGCCTTTTCACCCGATTTCCTCTCCTCTTTATCCTAGGGTACCCCCATTGGTAGATCAGTGACTCTGCTAATGAGTTGTGAGGTGAGCTTTAGGGTCAACCCTCTGAAGTTTACGGTGGCTAATGTCTTTGATTTAGGCTTCAGGGACCTTAGGAATTCTTCTATTATTTCATCATCGTGACCTTGAATTTTTTCACAGAAGGTCATCTAGTTTGCACGGGAAAATAGGTCTACCACCTAAGGAGTTTCTCGTAGTTTCTTGGAATCTGAGGGTTCCTTTATGATAAACCCTCCTCGTATGGTGAAAAATGCTATGTTTTGGCTTGTGCTTTGAGCAGAAAGGGAATTCTATGCGTGTTTCCTCCTCAGAACGTTGAAAGCAGTATCCCTCATGCCACTTCGTATCAATTCCCCAGTTCTAAAACTCGACTGCCCGTGTACAGAAGGACAACTCTACTTTCCCTAAATAGAGTGCAGAGCTAAATTTCCAGCATACACATAATCATGTAAAATTCACATTTTTTTTCTGCCACCAGTTAGCCTTGACAGTGTTTCAACTTCTCTACAGGAGGAATTTTCTTCAGGACCCATGGAGAAAATCTTGGACACAAACCAATGAAGAAAATTTCATGCAACCACAAGTAAACTGCCATTTTGGATTCACAGACAAACTTGCTTTTAATTTTTCCTACCCCAGCACATCAAATTCACCACCTTTTGAAATATCATGCATGGGAATGGTGTTTTCGGGCCGACCTCTCTTAGAATTTCCAACCTCGACGTAGACAGTCCAGGTTTCCTTGTTATGTCGGGTTTCCTATAGCGCTCCTTCCTGTAGAAAGATTTTCCGACTTTTGGAGGATGTCACGATGCTTCTGGACAAGTCTGAGACGCAGGAGGATGTTGGAATGGGTCGAGAAGCTCGAGCTAACAAGCTGCATAGGAGGAGGACGCATACTCTGCTGCAAAAACGGTTGTAAGTGCAAATGACAGCGATTCACCATGAGTTATTCGGCCAAGCAATTTGAATTACTGCGCAATTCATGGCGCGGGGATGAGTTGTCCAAGCCTATCCATTAGCCAAAGTCATAGCTATCATTCTTCGGCGTGTCTCTAACTGCCAAATCCTTTCTTCTGCCATTAACCGCTGACATTTTTGTCACACTGTCGCTTCTCCCCGACTCGACACTTGCCACGTGTAAATTGCCCATCTCTTTGGCATAACCGGGCTCGTTCAGATCCCACGAGGACATCTAACTGGCTGTGGGTGGCCAGTTGACTGGCCACCCAACTTGTTCAATCCACACATTTCATAGTCATGCAAATTTTAGAGTATAGCTCATGCAATTCGACAAATAAGGTTAGACACTTACCTGTGTGGCGGTGGACGTGTTTTGTAGGCTTCGGGACGTGGAATGTTGGATTTGCTTGCTGCTGCTTGGTGCACGGGCGCTGGAGATCCTTTTTCATTGGCTGATGCTAGATACAAGACTTTGGGACCCGACCCTCTGGTGTTAAATGCTGCATGCACCGGCTTTGTTTGATTTGAGCTACAGGTGTCTCCATAGTATGTGCTCCTGCCGGATCAGCTGCTACAGGATTCCTGTAGGACATCTTGTAGCTGCTTCTCCTCCTGGGATGCATGATGAAATGATTAGGATTGCATTCACAGATGAAGGGTCCTGATGGAGCCTTGATAGGCAAAGTGTGTGAGCCTCTATATGCTTGATTTGTCACTTGGAAAAGAAAATTTAATTTGAGGAAACAAAACTCTTGTATGACTGTGCAGGAATACCTAAGTAGATTGTTGCAATGGTGGTGGAAGGAGATGAAACAAGTGGAGGGTGGAAGAAAAGAGTGGTTGCAAGCCCCATCAACAGATTTCAAGCTTCAAATCCCTCTCCAGAACCGATTCTAGCCTGCCCAAGGCTCTACAGGATGTTTCCTGTAGAAATGCAGAACTTCTTGTTGAAAATCCTGAAACTTCCTGTAGAAGGTTGAACCTCGACCAGATTGTGTCCAAATCCTGAAAAAATGAGTGTCCATGGAGCGAATGTATGTGAGGATTCCTGGTAACTTGGTATGGACCCCTGTCCTTGTTTTTGGAGGCCTCCTTTCTGCACTATATTCATGTAGCCTGCAATAATTCTTCAAAGATTAGACTTGCTTCTATTCCCTTTTTTATTTCCTTTTTTTTTTCTCTTTTTTTTTTTGAGAGAGAGAGAGACAGTAGGGGTGCCTCCATGAGGTTTTCACCCCTACTATCTTCCTTGGGAACCTTAGAGAGGTTTTCACCCAAGGGTCTTTTTATTCAAATTCTTTATTTTCTGAGAGACAGCAAGGGCACCTCCATGAGGTTTTCACCTTTACTGCCTGCCCTCGGCACCTCAGAGAGATTTTTGTTCAGGGATATTTTTATTCCTTTTTTTTTTGTTTTTTGATGATGATCAAGGTGTGGCCGGAATAGAGGCAGAACCCTTCTCTATTACCAGCACTGATTTTTCCACAGTTTCAATGAACTCCTGCCTGGAAAGGGGTTTCCTGTAGATCTTTAGTCGATGCCCATTGATGAGCATGGGGATGGCTTCTTCACAATGGTCCTGATAAGGACTGAACCATTTTCATTGCACTTCTCCACTGTATATGGTCCTAGCCATCTTGTCCTCAGCTTCCTTTGAAATCCATGTGTCTGGAGTCATACAACAGCGCCAAATCTCCCGGCTGGAATTACTTTTCATTAAGGTGTCAGTCATGCCATATCTTCCTTTGAAGTTGAACCACTTCTGAGTGGAGGAGGGCCTACATTCGGCGTTCATCTAACCCATTCATCTACAATAATGTTTCACGTTGAGCATGGCTAAGATCTAGGTCCAGCTAAGCTGCCATCATCAAGGTGTTATACTCGAAGTCTATTGACACCAAATCTCTCTTCCCGTAGACCAGCTCATAAGGTGTGAATCTGGTTGTGGTCTTCCAAGTGGTGTTGTAGGCCCAAGTGGCCTCAACCAGGTGATCTACCCAATCCTTTCTGCTGCTGCTCACCACCTTAGTCAAAATCCCTTCTAATGCTCTATTAGTGACTTCCACCTACCCATTTGCTTGTGGATGATATGGGGTGGAAGTCCCTATGCTTGATCTTGTGATGAGGCGAGAAAGTCTCAATTAAGTTGGAGTGAAATGGCTTTCCTTGATTGGTGACAACTCTCTTGGTAGCCAATTTTGTAGAAGATGTTCTCTCTAAAAATCACCATTCTTCTGTGCTGCTTTGATTGCCTTTGGTTTCTCTGCACTTTTTCAGGTGTTAGTGCACACAATGATGTGCATTTATGAAGGAGGGTTTAAGGACCCACAGAAATCCATGCCCCATATTCTCAATGGCTCGGGGTCACTTGAGGTTGGAGAGGCCATTCATCCTTGGAGTTGGTTTCCCCCATCCTCAGCAATCGGTCACAGTTAATCTCTGACATCTTGATGAAGTGTGGGCCAATAGTAGCCTGCCTGTAGAATTTTGAAGGCAGTCCTCTTTGCTGCAAAGTGGCCTCCACAGGGTCCATCATGACAGGTTAGGAGAATGTCAAAGACTTCCTCATCCCTAGCACAACGCCTCAAGATCTGATCGGGGCCAAGTTTGAATAGGTTTCCCCCGATCCAAGTGAATGGGGCACTCTTCCTCACGATTTTGCTCTTCTCCTTTAAGGATAGATGCGGAGGGAACTGTGTTGAGACCAAGTAGTTTTCTATATCAACAAACCATGGAGAGAGTACTGAGATAGAAAACATATGTTCACCTAGCATCTGGTCATCCACTATTCCTTCTTCACCTACAGGCAAATCTAATCTAGACAAGAAGTCAGCAACAACATTTTCTTTACCCAGTTTGTCAACGATAGTCAAATCAAACTATTGCAACAAAAGTAACCATCTAATGATACGTGCATTTACATCAGGCTTATTCATTAAATATCTAATTGCAACATGATCAGTATGCATAAATTTTTGATAGCTAGTGATGTAGTGTTGGAATTTGTTCAAGGAATGGACCATGGCCAGGAACTCTTTCTTGGTTACAATATAGTTCATTTCTGTCTTGGACAGGTTTTTGCTGACAAAGTATATGGCATATGGAAGTCAAGACCGCGTTCTTGCATGGTTTGATCAAAGAATAGGTCTATGTGGAGTAACCTGAAGGATTTGAGATTTATGATCGAAAATATCATGTATGCAAGTTGAAGAAGGCTCTCTACGGGCTGAAGCAAGCACCTCGATCATGGTATGAGAGGATCGATAGCTACTTGATGAAGCTGGGATTCACTAGGACTGAAGCCGATCATAACCTTTACTTTAAGGTTGAATATGAAAAGCCTCTCATACTGGTGTTGTATGTGGATGACCTCTTTCTAATAGGTGCAGACCCTCTCATTCACAAATGTAAGAGGGAGTTGGCTTCTGAATTTGAAATGAAGGACCAAGGACTTGAAGTACGGTAGAAGCCAAGGGAAATTTTCCTATCTCAAGGAAAATATGTGGTAATGATATTGGAAATATTTGGTATGATGGATTGCAAGCCTATGACTACCTCGAGGATCTTAACTTTTAGGAGTTATATGGCAGTGATGTCGAACCAGATTTTGGAAATGCCTTTGAGTTTCATAAACTCATTCACATTAATGTTCTTAGTGAACCTCCGTCTGAATATATGTTTTGTAGTTAGCATTGTGAGCTCATATTTGGTTAAGCCTCACTAAATTGATGTGAGGAATCTTCTAAGATATCTTCATGGAACAATTACTAATGCATTGAGATACACTGCTGGAAATATGAAACTACATGATTATTTGAATGTTGATTAGGTAGGTAGTGTGGAAGATCACTGGAGCACTTTTTAGTGTTGTTTGTCTTTAGATTCTGCTTCAATATAATGGATGAGAAGGAAGTAGAAGTCGGTTTCCATAAGCACCACCAAGACCGGATACATATCTACGAGTATGATCTTGTATGGAGCTTCCTAGTTGGGGAAAATTTTCAGTGAGTTGTTTGAACACATACCACTATGATTCTCTGTAATAACCAGAGGTGGGATTCGATTATTGAGGAATCTCGTATTCGTCGATTTCTTTAGTATATAAACATCATCTAGGATATGGTAAGTCGATGAGCAAGGAGGCTCCATCATATTAAGATGATGTACACGTTGATACACCTTGTCAAATCCCCGAGGAAAGATCTAATCTATGATTTTCCCAAATGACTTTGAGTCATCAAGAAACCCTTGTACAAGGGTCCTGTATGTTGCATACATTTAGCTCTAGGAGCTCTGAGGGCTTGCGGTTCTTACTGGAGCAACATACCACCACAGGGTGAGTCACCCTCCCCTGGTGGTGTGCACTGGAACAAGATGATTCGCTCTCTTGTGAAACAAGATGATTCACTCTCTTGTGGGACAATATGATTCACTCTCTTGTGGAATAGGATGATTCACTCTCCTATGTAGCAAGATGATTAGTTCTCCTATGAGGCTTGGATTGATGTGTCCTCCATGGTGATTGTAGCAGGATTGATGTTTTCTCCTGATGAGGCCTGGATATTGGTGTAGGACGAGTTGTAGGAGTTGTACCATACTATGACACTTACTTTGGGTCGATTGAGACTGGTTTGGGACCAGTGGTACATACTCTGAGACTAACTTCGTGTCAGTGCAGTACTGGTTTGGGACCAGTGAGAGTGGTACATACTATGATGCTGACTTTGTGTCGGTTGAGACTGGTCCCAGACCAGTGGTAGACTCTCTGAGACTGCAATACTGGTCTAGGACCAGTGGTAGGAGTGGTACTTACTATGAAGCTGACTTTGGGTCGGTTGAGATTGATCTGGGACTAGTGGTACGCACTCTGAGACTGACTTTGAGTCAGTGGAGGATGATACTGCTTTGGGACCAGTCGAGTTGTACTCACTATGACACTGAATTCAGATTGGTTGAGACTGGTCTGGGACCAGTGGTACATACTTTAAGGTTGACTTTGAGTTAGTATGATACATCCTCGATCATTTTGTCTTCTTCATAATTTGGACAAAAGCAAAGCAGAACAGAACAAAGTAGAGTAGCGCATAATAGAGCAGAGCCATACAGATCAGTACAAGTCAGAACAAGACAAAGTAGAATAGGTAGAATAGATTAGAGCAGGGCAAGTGTGAGGCTGTATAGGATAGTGCATTTGGTGGATGAATAGTAACGACCAATAGACAGATTGCAGACGAAGGTCTCCCTAGTTGAGAGGGAGTGTTAAAATTGGAAACTAGGACAAAATTTCATGTGGGTCATCTTATTCATGGCTGATAATATTTTTATTAGATTCCTCTCATGAAGAGGTGTAGGATTGATATAAACATCATCTGATTCCGATAAGTATTCATGGAGATATGAATTTATTTTGATTATGGAATTATTATCAAGCCGACCCATAACTCATGTAGGCTCAAAATCCCAATAGTCACATCTATTCAAACACCAACGCTATGTATAAATACAAGATGACTTTTCCTCATTTGGACTCACTCATCTCATCACATCTCTCTCTCTCTACTGCTTAGAAAAGAGTGTCTTCTCTACTACGTAGAAAAGGGTCTCTCTCTCACACATGTGAAACTCGAAGCTGTCGAAACTGAAGCTGCAACTATAGACGTAAAGATTGACCTGCGTGGACTAGAAGATCTCCTCATTTGAACTATGTTGTAGGTTCATCTAAACCTCCTCTAAAATCCACAAATTTTGGTGGTGGAATCAAGTCAATCCGACGGACGGTTTGCAAGATATCGTCTGCCCTAGTTTGAAGCTGGAAGCTGCTGAAACTAAAGCTGCAAATGCAGAAGTAAAGATTGACCTGCGTGGACTAGAATATCTTTTCATATGAACTATGTTGTAGGTTCATATGAACCTCCTCTAGAAGCCACAACTTTTGGTGGTGGAATCATGCCGGTCCGACAGTCGGTTTGTGAGATATCATCTGCCCTAGTTTGATGATGAAGCTGCTAATGTTGATGGTGCTCGTCTAGGGTTTCCTAGTATTGATATAAATTAGATTTATTGTACTATTTCTCTCTGCTAAATTATTGAAGATAAAAGAAGATTTGATCAAAGGGTTCCCCCACATATTGTGGGGTTTGTCCCTAGCTAGCTGCCACATCTTGTGTCTCTTGCCTTGGCTTGTTTTCTGTCGATCGTTTAATGTTCTATCTACACTTTAATTTATGAACATGTGATTGATAATCTATGGAATATAATAAGAAAAATAAGTAAATTGTTATAAGCATAGAACATACCATAACTTAACATGGGTCGAGTTACTAGTCGTCGAAGCCTTGGTTGGAAAAACGGTTTGGAAGCTATGTATAAGTTGTGGGTTGAGTTACTTGTTTTGGAATCCTTGGTTGACCAAACACTCTGGAAGCCAAGGAAGGCTTCGATGGAGACCAATCTAATGATGGTTTTTGGTGATGTCCAACCTTGAGGTGGAATCATTGTTTGATGGGTTGAGGTGGGTGGCCTCTAGAAGCCCTGTATGAGTTTTGATTGATGTGTTCTATGAGGTCTGACATTTGTGCTTGGAATATGGCACGGGGGTGACTGGATGAATAGAGACTTGGTTCAACCAATCTATGGTCGGGTGGAGCATGGTAGCCCCATCTCTGGTTGGTTCATTGCATTATTAATGAAAAACATTCATTCCCTTGATTTTCATGTGCAAATGTACTCATGTGTATATGGATTTTGATGGCTGATATTTTTATTGCATTTCTTTTACTATTATGTTTTTTTTGTGTACATTTACCCTGGAGGCTGTTACAATCTTCAATGTTTACTTCTAAACCATCCATCTTATCTTCTATTCCATCTATATTAGATTCGACGTGGTTCATCTTAGCTTCCATGCCTTTCTTTAAACCATCAATCTTAACCTCTGTTACTTTTCGTGAGAGTGAAATTTGTCACACTTGGTCTCATAATTTTGATATATCATGTTCCATTTCTTCGTCTTCTTCATGAGTCATGCTAGAGATTTCAGTTTGCTTACTAGGTGTTTCCATTTTCTTTCTTAGAGGCATCAATTAATGATAATTACACTTCACTATGCCCTTTGAATTCCTTAAAACTATTTTTTCAAACCAAACTTAAGAAAAATTTATAAAGGCTTCACACCTTTTTTCGCTTTGTAGGAGCTCGATATTGAATCTATTGTATTTGTGTAATTTCGGATCTACAAGGTCTAAAATTTCATCCCGCGATATCCCTCTTAGTCCTCTTTCCAACCCCACAAGTCTGATCAACATTGGATTCTCCAAGAAAGCATTAATCCAAATCTTCAGTGATCACGAGATTATAGATTAGTTCAGTAGAGTGAACTTGTACGAAGTTCTAGAAGTCACTATTTCAACCTTCACACCTGAAAACAATACATAAAATACTACAGTGTGTCATCTTTCTATACCCTTTTACAAAACTTAAATATGATTCTCACAGAGAAAGTTATGATGATTTCCCGAGGTCACCTATTTGAGATATAATTCGAGAGAATTCAAAAACCCTAACTACCTTGGATTATATCTCCAAAAATATGCAGAGACAAAATCTGAAATATGTACCTAAGGTTCATCAAGATTTTGGTTCAAATGGGTTTTAAATTCAGGATATGAAACTTTGTAGAAACAAATTTATAGTGAAACTGCGATGATGACTTGTTTGAGACATCGAAAGCCTAGAATCCAAAGGTCTCATACCAAATGTTATGCAATGAGCTCATAAAACAGAAGAAAAGATATATACATGACTTCAAAATTAGCCTCTTTGAGAGGGAAACCTCCTTTACATTAAACAAATGAACAATTATTGGATGTTTCAAATGACAAGACCTCCTTTCTATATATAGGAGTCTAAGACATCACAATATAATAAGAGCCCACATAACAATAATAATGTAAGGGCACCCCAATAACAATAGTGGCTTATATGGGACACAATAATAAAAATATGGGGATAACATGAGCACAACAATAACAATAAGTGGCTACAATGACAATAATAAGGGAATACACTAGTATTAAAGGGACCTAATAGTATACAAGAAGAAAAGGCCAATATTCAACATTTTATTAGTAGTCTACCTAACTTCTTGAAGGAGAAGTTGGAATTTGATTATAGAAGATAATGGACGACACTCTGCGAAAAATCTGCATCCCTTACTAGCAAATGAAACAGAAAAGTGAGGACTCGAAAGGAGGTTTGAACTCGAGGGGAATAAATATGCCCTCAAATAGACATATAGAAATTGCAAGTGTAAGGAATGTACAACAAAGACCCTTTAGTAATTTTTGAGAAATGAATAAATCAAAGGTCGAAGCATCTACTGAAAATAGGAAGACTGAGGTAGTTAATAAGCGTGCGAATGACGAGCAACAAAAACAACCTCTATAGTGCTCCTCGTGCAGAGAATTCCATTATTATAAAAATTGTTAGCATAGAGCAAGAATGGAGCATCTTTCGAAAATGCAAGAATCTTCCACAATTGAGGAGGTGGTTAGGAGAATTCCCAAGATTAATGTTGCACTTGATGAACATCAAGTACCATACCAACCCACCATGATTGAGTGTGAAGGTATGGTCACTAATCAACCTATCTCTATTTTGTTTGATCTAGGTGCTAGCTTAAGCTATGTTAGTCCTAATGTTTTAGAGGGATGCCAATTCCAAAGGAGTAAATTTCAGAAAACCTGGTTAGTTCAATTAGCCATAGAGGCAAAGCAAAGGGTAGTTGAAAAAATTGAAGAGTGTCCTGTGGATATTTTGAGACAACACATTTATGTTAATTTAAATATAGTCCCCTTGGGATCATAAAATGTGTTAATAAGGATTGATTGGTTGGAAGGACATTGGTCCTTAGTATATTGTAAGGGAAAATATGTTAGTCACTGTACTTAATCTAGAAATGAAAGGGAATTCAAGGAATTAAGAAAAATACTAAGTTATGTCCTATTACTCCTAACCAGTTGGGAAAATGCATGAGGAAAGGCTATCAAATTTATTCTATAATCATAGGATACACAAATTCCAAAAGAAAAACGACTTCTCTTAAATATAGTATTGTGATTCAAGACTTGTTGATGTGTTTCCTCAATCCATACCTCGGTGAACAATTTTACAATTGAACTCCTTCGAGGTGCACCTCCTATTTCTAAAACTCCTTATCGTATGAGTATACAGGAATTAACAAAACTGTAAATGTAGCTACGGAACTGATTGATAAAGGATATATCCACCCCACTGTGTGTCCGTGTGTGGACCTCCAGTATTGTTCGTAGAAGAATGAAACTCTAAGATTATGTATTGATTCTAGTGAGTTGAATAAACTAACTATCAAAAATAAATATGGTGTACCTGGAATAATGATTTATTTGATCAAGTTTGGGGGGAAAGCATGTTCTCCAAGATCGACCTAAGATCTATCTATCATCAAATAAAGATTAAGGAAGAAGACATTTGTAAAACATCCTTTCGAACACGTTATGGTCAATAACTCATATCCCAACAAGTTTTATGAGTCTCATGAACGATAATTTTCATCCATACTTCCATAAGTTTGTGTTGATTTTCATTGATGATATATTGATATAGTCTAACAATGCGTTGTACCCTAAGTATAGTAAGCGTGACTTTTACAAAATTATATAGAGTAT
>APFE030963907.1:0-28317 GCA_000404065.3 Pinus taeda | reverse complement strand
TGATATTAAATAAATTAATAAAATAAATGACTCGGAGGGTTGAGCACTAAGAGAGAGGATATGCTTGCTAAATCCAATGATGAATGGGATAGAGATGAAGCCTTCACGATAAAGATTTCAGATGTGATTCTAGATAAGCTTAGATGGATTGCAAAACTGTCGGAAAGATGGGAGATAAAGATCCATTAGACATAAAATATTTGAAGGAGATGAAGGAATGCCTTTATGAGGAAAATCCTCATGTGAGATAAATTTGATATTTTCCAACAAATACCTAGGAAAATGGAAAAATCCATAAAAGCGAGATGCCACTAATGGTAACTAAATCATGAAAGAGGGTATTAAATCCCTACTCCACCAATCAATTGAGGATATTTGATCCTTGGCAAGATATTCAGCTTGGGAGGAATCATAGGTGATTCATGGTTGGGTGGTGGTGCTCCTCCCTCCAATTTAGATTTAGTTGGTGTCATTTGCATGGAATGGTTGTATGTGAATTCTTACCTTCTCTCTCTGTTACCATTCCAATTTTCCTATGAGGGGTTTTCTTAGTTTTGAGAATATTTGAATGAATGGTGTTTCCCTCTATTCGGATGAGATTTACTTACATAGTATGTGTTTCATGTTATATCGTTACTTAATAGGATGTCAACTCATACAACTCAAACCATATGGATATTTTACTTACCTCTCTTATGGAAATGATGGATGGAATAATGCATGTGATGCACATGTGATCACATATGTATTTCAAGGCTATTAAGATCATATTTATATTTGTGAAGGAGTGATAACATTCTTTTTCCTCCATATAGCTTAGGCAAGTGGATCCTTCAATGGTAACTATTTATCTAAGTTCTTTATCATCTTAGTCATCCTCATTAACTTTTCAACTTCATCTTTGTGCATAATCCAAGCAAATTTCTTCTCATCCTCCAGACTCCCTATCTGTTGCTTGAGTCTATTTATCTCAAAGGTCTAAATGGACATGTCCTCCATTTCTTTGATCAATTTTCTTACCTCATCACTTGGTTTATTTGTTGTTGTTGAAACTATTCCTAATTTACATGTTGTTTTAGCTAGGAGTGTTGTAGCTAGTGGAGCTGTGGGGGCCAGTGAAAGTACCAAGGTCGATGGAACTATTGTAGTCACTGGTGGAATGGCAGTGGCAATGGTTGTCTCAAGGCTGGAGTGTTTCAGTTGTATTAACTTGTCCAACTCCTTCTCCATTTCTTTCAATTGATCATTTAATTGGAGAATAAGATCCATCATCTCTTCCTATTGAGTTTGGCTTTCAAGGACCTCCTTGTTCTGTTGGTGCTCTGGAGGAGGAAAATTCTATTATTTCTTTAAAGCAACAATATCCTCATTTTTCTTTTTTATCAATTTCTCTCTAGCCTTGACATCATTGGGATTATATCCAAACTCAATCAACAAGTCTTCTAGTGACTTAATTATGTTATCCTTGGCCTGTGAGGATGCCTTTCCCAACTTGTAATGTGTTGTAATATTATCTAGTAAGCTTTGGAGATGTGCACATTCATTTGTTTATTTGTTATTGTGGAGTAAATCATCTCACGTGCCTCTTTGCAAAATTCAATTTGGTCAATAAGGTGAAAATCCCTAGGCAAAACTTCAAATTCAGTCTTCCCGTCGTGTGTCGATGATTTGGGTTGCTCAATTGTAGGTGGCATGAATGTCATGCATCTTATGAGTCTTAATGTCAAAGGATGACATTAGTCTATTTTGATTTGCATGTGTTTGATTGAAGTACTGGGCATAAGTTTTAGACTTCAATGACTCATTTCTCAACTTAATTTCCTTGTATTTCTCTTTAATATCTTTCTCTTTATCCACGAGCTTGCTCAGTGAAGAGACTTTAACGTTGAGTTGTTTCTCAATAAGCTGAGTGTTTGAAGTAGAAGGCTGATGAGTTTCCTCTGAAATTTTTGGGCCTTTGCTCATTCCCACCATTTTGTGACTGTCAATTATTTCCACTATGCCAATGGTGTCTTCTTGTTGATTTACAAGATTAAATTTCAGCCTCTTCCTGTAATTGATCTTAAATATCTCATCTGTAGTTTCCATTGCTAAGCTAGATCCTTCTTCCCCAGCTTTTTTCACATTTTTGTTTTCATTGGCTCAAGTCTGCAAAATGGAGTAATAATCATCTATTATTGTAGGACTATAACCTACAGAAAGGAACTAGTATCAATCTTCTTCTCCATCATCTCACCTTGTATCTGACAGGGGGGGAAATGATGGTCATCTACAAGCTTCAGAGTCACATCAAGCGAGCCTGAGCCACAACCTGCCACACCGGTTTCAGATTTGTAGCAAGAGACAAAGATGCCCATGAACATGCCTTCAGTGGGCAATCTGGGACACTTCCTCTAGTAGAAGACTTCAGCTTCTTTCCAGTTTTGGAAGAGTTCCGGGAACAAAATTGAGGACACTTCCTCTAGCAGAAGACTTCATCTTCTTGCCAGATTTGGAAGAGTTCAAGGAATTGCATTAAGCATTCAAGAGTTGTTGGTCATCCTTAAACCATCACAGGTTGAGACTTCCATTTTCAGGTTGAAGTTTCACCTTTTATGTGGGGTGAGACCTCCCTTTTATGGTTGAAGGTTTCCCTCTTTAAAACAATAGGATCACTTCCTCTAGCAGAAGACTTCAACTTCTTACGAGTTTTGGAAGAGTTCCGGGAACTGCAGTAAGCGTTCCAGTGTCGGTGGTCATCCTTAAACCACCGCCCTTTATACAAACATTTCAGAGAGCACATTTAGCCTAGTGTTACCATGCATTTTTGCACATTTTGTATTATAGCTCTCTTCTTGGACTCATACATAACCCTTCGGATTAAGGGGGGGAATGTTGGAAACCTAATCCTAAGAGACCTTGGGATGTGAATCCCAATGGCCACATAATGTACTATAAATGTATATCATTTGTGAATAAAAATTGTACTGCATGATTGATCTTTCATATTTTCTGGTTACCCATGTGCGTTTAACAGATTACCTAAAGAGTATTCTAATCATGGTATTTGTAATGATTGATTTAATGCACATGTGATTTCCACCAAAACCCAATTCTAAATGAAGAAATCTATAATTTAATGGAGCCTAAGGGATAAATTCCCAGGTGAGCTAAGGAGGTTTGTTACAAATGTTATGGGACAATAGGTTTAAATAGTGAGGCCTCTCGACTAATCCACCTTTGTAGAGTTTCATTGACACATTTTAATTATAAAACGCCTATAATGAAATTAATCAAAGATCCACTAGGGATAGACGACTGTGAACTGAAGGAAGCACAACTAGGGTTACAGAGGGGCTCTAAGTTTTCTCCCTATGCAGTGCAGAAGAGGAGGGAGCTCCACTCCCTCGTACAAGGAAGCGGTTGCGAGCAGAGGCAAGTCACCACTCGGTAATGTCAAGGGTTTTGGTGAAGAAGGGGAAAACAATAATGAAAAGGACTTAGATGGGGCCAGGTCCAAGGAAAACAACAACACAAAGGACAAAGAGGAAGAAGACAAAAGCCAGGGAACAAGGGACAAATATTAAAAGGGACCGTGCAGACCCAAAAGGGAGATTACTCCTATAGTAGTGTTGAATGATCCTGCTCTATAGGAGCAGAGCGAACATATGGAGACTTTTGCCATAATCTCCAAATTCATGGGAATTTGGCCCTCTGAGAAGGCATTACAGACATGGAACAAACACCATTGGAAATTCAATGGTAGTATTGATCTCCATGTGGGGCCGAAGGGTTTTTTTACTGTGGTATTTACTAACATTGAAGATAAAGACATAATATTCGAAGGAGGACCCTATTTTTTTGTAGCAACGGGCCTCTATATGCAGCTCTGGAAGATGAACTTCGTTCCAGAAAGGGAGACATTAACCTTGGTACCTGTTTGGGTAAGGCTCTATTCCCTACCTCTTGCTTACTGGAAAAAAATTTCGCTTGCCGAAATTGGCAATAAACTAGGTCGTTTTGTTAAAGCTTCCGAAGGCACAAGGCAGGGTAAATATACTTCCTATATAGAAATGGATCTATCAGTTGCTCTTTTGGATGAAATAATCCTGGAATTTTTTGATGAGGAATGGGTCCAAATGGTGGATTATGAGCATATCTCGTTTAGATGTCACAAATTCCATGAACACATTCACTTGATTAGAGATTGTCCTCTTAGTAAAGTAGACAACAAAGGAAAACATAATACAGTGAAGGATACTAAAAACTTTCAGAAAGCGGTAAGTAAAGGAAAAGGTGGCATAAAGAGATCAAAGCAACACCACAATGAGGGGCAAAAGATCAACCTAAATAGGTTTCAAGTTCTGGAAGAAAATGAAGAAATGACAAGTGTAGATCAAACAATGGAGGAAGGCCCTAAGGAAGAGGAGAAGGAGGAAAACTACAACATAACACAAGAGATTTGTAATAGGAAAGAAACTATGATTAGTGAGACTGAACCAAAAATGGATACGGAAATGACCCAAAGTGAAACAGATCTGGAGGACCATGAACTGCAGGAAATTCTAGAAAAGGAACACCTAGATCTTGACAGGTTCTTGATGTAGGGAACCACGGGAGGGATAGATTCACTACCTCAAGAGGATTGCAATAGAATAGAGCAATTGTTTTTATGGAAGACTCAGGAAAGAGGGTTAGAAACAGGAATAACCACTGACAAGATGGAAAACAAAGGAGTGAACACAATGAAACCAACCCTAGGACTACCTTCTAGAAATGTTGATAAGAAGAGAGGCCAGAAAAAGCAGAAGGAATTTTTGATGGAGTGTGGAAATCTAATGATAGATTCGGGTAAGATGAAAGACCTAACCAGCTACTCCTTTACAAGTCTTTAAATATGAAATTTACATCTTGGAATATCAGAGGTCTAGGAAGTAAAAGAAAACAAAGATTGCTTAGTAATAAAATGAAACAAGATATGTCGGATATGATTTTCATCGAAGAAACGAAATGTTCCACTCAGAAAATAAGACTCATACACAGCAAATGGCTCATTAGATATGAGTTTCTAGAGGTTAAAGATGAGAACACAGCGAGGGGTATCCTTACTCTTTGGAATTCCCAAAGGGTCAACATTATGGATGCAAAGGCATCAAGAAATTATCTATTAGTGGTCATTCAACCTGTTGGGGCTTTGGAAACATTCCTAGTCACAAATGTTTACAGTCCTCAAAAATTAAAGGATAAAATAAAATATTAGAAGCCCTTATTGACCTCAGGAGCAGACAAGCTGGAATGCCTTGGATCAAGGGAGGAGATTTTAACATGATCAAATCTCTCTTAGAAAAAAAAGGAGGTACCATAATGCTCAACAAAGACTCCTGAGCATTCCAATCATTTACAGAAAATATTAATCTGGTTGAGTCAGATTCAAGCAACGACCTTTTTAAATGGAACAATAAATGAGGAGGTGAGGTGATGGTAGCGTCTAAGTTAGATAGGTTCATGATATCAGAGGAATTGATGCTTCTAAATAGAGAAATAAGAGCTCAAGTGCTTCCTTTTGGAGGTTCTGATCATTGGCTGATTCAATTGGAAATCAAGGGTATAGATTTTCCTAGGAATAGACCCTTCATATTCTAAAATATCTCACTCTCCCACCCGACTTTCATTAGTAACATTGAAAAATGGTGGTCTGAAGAATTGCAAATCCAAGGATCTAAGGTGTACGTCCTTCATAAAAGACTAAAGGATTTCGGTGACATTTTTGAGGAAAACCAATCAGTGGAAATCAAAATTCTAGAACTAAACGAGGCTCTCATAAAAGATGGATTTGACAAAGCCAAAAGTGAGCAGGCTGATAAATACCATCTAGTTTGGGAAAATTTATGCAAACAAGAGGAAAAATTTTGGAGACAAAAATCCAGAATTCGATGGCTCAAGGAAGGAGACCACAACACCAGATTTTTTCACAAATCCATGATGGATAACAGAGCTCACAATAGAATCTTCATGATTAAGGATGAGGAAGGGGAAATTTAGACCACTCATAAAGATATTGAAGTTGTGCTTGTCCAACATTTCTAGAACATAACTCGGGAAAACACTCCAGATAGGGATCAGTCCATCACGGGAAACACAAGGCATATCCCTAAACTGGTGTCCAAAGAGGACAACTTTAACCTCAATAGACCAATTGATGAAGAGGAGGTCAGTGAGGTTCTCAAAGACATGCAAAATGGCAAAGGATAGAGCCCAGATGGTTTCAATGTGGATTTTCTAAAAGCTTGTTGGCATATTGTCAAAGAGGAGATTTTGAATGTGGTAGAGGATTCCAGGAGCAACAAAACTATCATGAAAGCTCTCAACACATCCTTCATCTTACTTATCCCCAAACAAGACTCAGATCAATCTGTAGATAAGTACATACCTATTGCTTTATGTAATGTGGTTTACAAGATAATATCGAAAGTAGTGGCTAATAGACTCAAACCTCTCTTTCCCTTGCTAGTGTCTAAAGAAAAATCACGTTTTGTGGAGGGAAGACAGATTCTAGACAACATTATTCAAGCCCATGAGGTGGTGCACATGCTAACGAGAAAAAAACAAGTGGGGATGATCATGCAATTGGGTATTGCTAAAGCGTATCACAAGGTGAATTGGAATTACATCAAAAAATTTCTTTATGCCTTTGGGTTCGACCACAACTGGGTGAGATGGGTCATGGCGCTGTTAACCTCTTCCAGCTTTTCCATTTTGGTTAATGGCTCTCCCTCAGAAATTTTCAATCCTTCTAGAGGCCTCAGGCAGGGAGACCCTCTCTCTCCCTTCCTCTTTATTCTCATGATGGAAGGGCTCGAGCGATCCGTTAAGCAGGCCAAGGCTATGGGTAAAATCAGGGGTCTTCAAGTTTCAGAGAATGGTTTTGTGCTGACTCATCAAGAATTTGTTGATAATACCTTACTGTAAATAATTCCAACAATCAAAGAGGCTTTAGCTACAGGTATGGAAGTCAATCTCTCTAAATCAAAAGTATTCTTATTAAACACTAACATTGCTATCAACAGAAATATCTAAAGAATTCTTGTCTTCCAAAGAGATTCCCTCCCATATAAATATTTAGGAATACCTCTTACTACCGAACCCATGCACAAGAGTATTTGGGAACCGATGCTTAATAAGTTGCAAGAAAGAGTTAAAAAGTGGACCTTCCATGCCTTGAACCTAGTCGGCAGGTTAGTTCTAAAAAAGACTGTTCTACAATCCATCCTTGTTTTCATGTTATCAGCTCTCCCACCTCCCAAATGTGTTTTAGAGCAAACCAAAGACATACAAAGAGATTTCCTATGGGCAAAGGAGGAAACTAGAAAGAAATGGGCACTGGTTTCCTAGGAAAAAATGTGCAAACCCAAAAGTCATTGGGGTCTTGGCTTGGACGACCAAGAGATTCCTTGTAAAGCTCTAGAAGCCAAACTCAGGTGGAGATGGGTGTAGGAACCAAAAGCTGAGTGGGACAGGATATGGAAAGAGAAATATGCTAGCTCTTGGCACACTAATGATCTCATAAGAATGTCTAGAATTATAAAAGGCTCCTACATTTGGAACAGAGCCTGGGAAAACAAAAGCCTAGTTCAAAAGAACAGTTTCTGGGAAATTAGAGCAAGAGATCTTGCTCTTTTTTGGAAGGAAAAATTGAAGCAAGAACCAACATTGTTAACAGAGAATTTTTTAAGCCTTAAGTAGGAAAGAGATGCCCAACGGTTGATCAGAGTTACGGATTTTTGGGATATTTTTCATACATCCGAAAAGTGGAGAAGCTAGAGAAACATTGAATGTAGGGAGGACAACCCCCTAAAAATCAAAGAAGAGGCTCTTAGGGATCTGCTCAAGCAAAGAATGATCTTAATAACAAAGGGGCACGATCAATTCAGATGGGGTAATATCAAGAGAGGAGCCTTTAATCTCAAGGAAGCAAAAGGTTTTCTACTTGGGTTGGGTTCTAGTGTTCGAGCCAAGACATCAAGGCATCTCTAGAGGCAGCAAGGTTGGATGAAGATCAAACTTTTTATGTGGTTGGTTCATCACAAGAAAATATTGACTTTTGTGAGAGGAGAAAATGGAACATATTTTCAACAGCTCCTCATACACAACCTCGCTGTGGGATTCGTTCTCTTCAATTTTCCACGAATTTGATAGGGACAGAGGAAGTATCACAAATACCCTAAACAACTCGAGAAGAAACTTCATGGAGAATGAATTCCTAAATTTGGCATTGGCCTTCACTCCCTACTTTATTATCTGGAATGTTTGGAAAGAAAGAAATAAAAGGATTTCAAGAATGGAAAGTCTCTAGCACAACATCTACTTGATCTTATCTTGAAATAACTCAGAGAGACAGTGAGCTCTACTGTTAGTAATATCCCCTTGAATCGCCCCTCAGATGAAGAGCAGAGAATTCTCAGGCATCTGGGATTGCAAGGGATAACTCCTCAAGGTATAAACAGAAAGGATAAAGCCATGGTTACAGAGAACGACTACTCGCAACCTCCACCAAGAGGCTTTCTAAAATACAACATTGATGGTGCCTCCTAAGGCAATTGAGGAACTACTAGTTATGGAGGAGTTTTAAGGGATGATGAGGGCAATATTATCTTTATCTTCCACTGTCATTTAGGTAGAGCTACCAATAACATGCTGGAAGTGATGGCTCTGGAGTAGTGTCTAGAGTTTCTATCACAGAACCATCACTCAAATATCATTGTAGAAGCAGAGTCTGAGATAACCATCAACGCTGTGAAGAGAACCAATTGTGTTTCTCGGCTTGAAAGAATCTTGAATCATTGGAAACTCATCTAGGTCTATCAAGGAATCCAACTGCATCTATAGGGCCTTCAAGTTTCAGAGAATGGTTTTGTGCTGAATCATCAAGAATTTGTTGATAATACCTTACTGTAAAGAATTCCAACAATCGAAGAGGCTTTGGCTACAGGTATGGAACTCAATCTCTCTAAATCAAAAATATTCTTATTAAACACTAACATTGCTATCCAAAGAAATATCTCAAGAATTCTTGGCTTCCAAAGAGATTCCCTCCCATATAAATATTTAGGAATACCTCTTACTGCCGAACCCATGCACAAGAGTATTTGGGAACCGATGCTTAATAAGTTGCAAGAAAGAGTTAAAAAGTGGACCTTCCATGCCTTGAACCTAGTCAGCAGGTTAGTTCTGAAAAAGACTGTTCTACAATCCATCCTCGTTTTCATGTTATCAGCTCCCCCACCTCCCAAATGTGTTTTAGAGCAAATAAAAGACATAAAAAGAGATTTCCTATGGGCAAAGGAGGAAACTAGAAAGAAATGGGCACTCATTTCCTAGGAAAAAATGTGCAAACCCAAAAGTCATTGGGGTCTTGGCTTGGACGATCAAGAGATTCCTTGTAAAGCTCTAGAAGCCAAACTTAGGTGGAGATGGGTGTAGGAACCAAAAGCTCAGTGGGCCAGGATATGGAAAGAGAAATATGCCAGCTCTTGGCACACTAATGATCTCATAAGAATGTCTAGAATTATAAAAGGCTCCCACATTTGGAACAGAGCGTGGGAAAACAAAAGCCTAGTTCAAAAGAACAGTTTCTGGGAAACTAGAGCAAGAGATCTTGCTCTTTTTTGGGAGGACAAATGGAAGTAAGAACCAACGTTGTTAACAAAGAATTTTGTAAGCCTTAAGTAGGAAAGAGATGCCCAACGGTTGATCAGAGTTACGGATTTTTGGGATATTTTTCATACATCCGAAAAATGGAGAAGCTAGAGAAACATTGAATGTAGGGAGGACAACCCCCTAAAAATCAAAGCAGAGGCTCTTGGGGATCTGCTCAAGCAAAGAATGATCTTAATAAAAAAGGGGCACGATCAATTGAGATGGGGTAATATCAAGAGAGGAGCCTTTAATCTCAAGGAAGCAAAAGGTTTTCTACTTGGGTTGGGTTCTAGTGTTCGAGCCAAGACATCAAGGCATCTCTAGAGGCAGCAAGGTTGGATGAAGATCAAACTTTTTATGTGGTTGGTTCATCACAAGAAAATATTGACTTTTACGAGAGGAGACAATGGAACATATTTTCAACAGCTGCTCATACACAACCTCGCTGTGGGATTCGTTCAATTCAATTTTCCACGAATTTGATAGGGACAGAGGAAGTATCACAAATACCCTAAACAACTTGAGAAGAAACTTCATGGAGAATGAATTCCTAAATTTGGCCTGGGCCTTCACTCCCTGCTTTATTATCTGGAATGTTTGGAAAGAAAGAAATAAAAGGATTTTCAAGAATGGAAAGTCTCTAGCACAACATCTACTTGATCGTATCTTGAAACAACTCAGAGAGACAGTGAGCTCTACTGTTAGTAATATCCCGATGAATCCCCCCTCAGATGAAGAGTAGAGAATTCTCAGGCATCTGGGATTGCAAGGGATAACTCCTCAAGGTATAAATAGAAAGGATAAAACCATGGTTACAGAGAACCACTGCTCGCAACCTCCACCAAGAGGCTTTCTGAAATACAACATTGATGGTGCCTCCAAAGGCAATCGAGGAACTACTGGTTATGGAGGAGTTTTAAGGGATGATGAGGGCAATATTATCTTTATCTTCCACTGTCATTTAGGTAGAGCTACCAATAACATGATGGAAGTGATGGCTCTGGAGCAATGTCTAGAGTTTCTATCACAGAACCATCGCTCAAATATCATTGTAGAAGCAGAGTCTGAGATAACCATCAACGCTGTGAAGAGAACCAGTGGTGGTTCTCGGCTCGAAAGAATCTTGAATCATTGGAAACTCATCTAGGTCTATCAAGGAATCCAACTGCATCTACAGGGCCTTCGAACCATAAGTTTCAACCATGTTCGACGTAATGCCAATAAGCTTGTCGACTTACTGGCCAATCAAGGTGTGTGCAGTGTAGAAAGTGAGATGGCTAAAAAGTGGCAAGAAATTCCTCCAAGTTATCTAAAGGCTATCTGCAAGGATCAAGCTACTGAGGACAAGGAGGTTTCTGATTTCGAGCTAGGTTGAATAACACAAATTTGTTCAACCTCAGCCCAGCACGATGAGCCAGGAAGGTGGGAGAGTCAAGTTTGGTCTCACCTTCTCCTGGAGAAATTCGACCCGTATCCCCAAGTTTTTGGTTGGCACTCTGCAGATTCTTCTCCCAAATAAACTTGGGATCGGTTTCAAGTTTCATGGTATGAATAGGCAAAACAAGAAATTAATGGTGTACAACAGTTGGCTTCCTCTTTCCGCTTTCGGGCTAGAAATCCTGGCAATAAGCGAGTTTCCGGTGCTCGCATGTCTGCAAGTGGTAAGTGGTTTTGTAGTTTTGGGAGTGATCCCATATGGTCCACGACATGTGGCAAGGTGGAAATTATGGAAACCACCCTTCATCACTCGTCAAAGTTTGGTTGGGTTCGGCGTAGCAATATTGCTCCTCGTCGTATGATCTTGCAACTTGGTTAGATGGTTGGGATGGTCCACGCTGTTTGGTGGGGCCCTAGATGGTCCGAGCTGTTTAGTGGGGCCAGTTGGGCCATCTCTCCATTTACCGTTGGCGGATCTTGTCCTTTCCTTCCTCTGTGTTAATTGGGAGGTTGGGTATGATTGCTAACGTTGCTCCACGGGGTGCTTTGAGTGGTTTCTTGTTGTCCTTCTAGGTTTTTCCATGAGTTTTGGGCTTTCGAGTGTTAGTGGGAGGGTCCTTGTACTTGGTAGGATTACCTATTCTCCTGTGATCTAAAGTGAGTACAATTTATAACTTATCTTTTGAATTAATGAAATAAAAAGTTCTACTCTTCCTTCAACAAAAAAAAAAATTAACCGAAGATCCATAAAGAAGAAATTGAATCTTGAAACTTAGAACATGTTAATACCATATTGGTTTGTTGTCATTAAAGAAAATTAGGATTCATTAAGGTTAAATCGAAATGTTAACATGGTTTATGGAGAAATCATGATTAGGATTCCTTAAGGTTAAATTGAAATGTTAAAATGGTTTATTGAGGAATCATTAACATATACATGATAATTTAATTGCATCAAGCAATTAAATTTAATGAAAAGTTCTACACATTATGGGAAGATGTTGACTTTTACCCCATCTATATTGTGTATGGAAGCATGATTTCTAGATAGACCATATGGTGTCAAAATTTTTGTATTAAGTCAATGTGAAAAGAATCCGTGAAAAACTTCCATCAATCTTGAATTACTACCAACGCCTACTTTTAAGGTTGATACTTTTGGTGTGTGTATATATCTGTTGGCATGGAATAAGAGGCCTCATCCATAATATAGAAATGCCAAGATAAAATCCAATTTGTGCATAATGTATCCTAAGCATGGGGATGTGTAAAAAATATTTTCATAGAATAAATGACACCGAAAACCTGGCCATCATGTTTTCCCCCGTTAAAATCATTGAGACGTTGCACGTTGAAATTAAGGTTTGAATTCACTAATGTGAAATATTACTTGTTCGGCTTTTGACATAAAATGCTTATGTTGTAAATTGAACGTTGAATCGCTGTCGAGAATTAGAAATGAATGGAAGCGCTCGGAAGTATGAATATAATCAGTTCATAAAAAAAAACACAAAACATGGCCTATGTCAACGTGAGAGATGTAATTTGGGCAATTTGATCTTTAGATCAATAAAAACTAGAAGTGATAACAACAGCATTAGAGTTAGAATTAAATGTGGTTTTCATTAAAGCATTGATCAGATGGATTCCATAGTTGCATCATAATCCAAACACCTCAGTAACCTACGCATGGTCCAATAGCATGAGGTTATGGAAAACCATAGACATGCCATTAAATTTAAAACCCAAACTATTTCCTTTTGAGTATGGCACCTCTCTGTCTGTCGTACTGTCAGTTGATGGTTGTTCTTATCACCTGCATTCCGTTGATCATGGTCACTTGCTAGCTCCCTAAAAGGAGTAAATGCCACATGTTCATTACCCATATGGATTCATGATAGGTTTGACAATATATGCATTTTGCGAAACATCCTTGAGAGCTCGACCACATGCAATGATCCGGAGAGGTTCTCATAAGATCTTACTTTCTCGGTTACGAATATAAGGACGCTATTGAGTAACATGTTGGTAAAAGCATCAAACTATCTCTCTGTGCAAGATATGGATAGGACAAGGATTTATATTAATTAGATAAGCCATGCCAACATGGAGGGGATGGCATCTATTCTAATGTTAAGAGGATGTGAAGGAAAAATTTGCAGGCTTTCGAGTCATGCTAGCAATCTAATTAAGAAAATGCTATTGTAAAAGCAGGCCTATAAAAATTTCTCTCCTAATAGAAGTGGGGTGCTATTCCTTTGTGCAAATCAGAAAATGGAAAACTATTGATTCCCTTCCAAATCACTAAAATGTGCTCATTGAGAACCCACGAACCCTACTTCTACGAAAAACAAATCAGATGGATAAGGGTTATCTCGATATCCATGTACCATTGTAATCCTTTCTCAAAGTTTCCTACATATAGGAGGGGACTGAGAGATGGCAATTTATAAATGATATTAGGTGTCTCAAACCCAAGGGTAGAAGCACACAAACTATCTTACAAATTGCAGAAGTAGAATGAATTCGTGTATATATATATATATATATATATATATTCCAACGAGTTCCATTCTATTCAGCTATGATGTCGATGTAGATTTTTCTGTTCAACAATTTAGTTGTGCTCACATTGGTTTGTTGGCGTTTCGTAATCTGAAGGTCGAGGGGAAGCACCTCCATTCAATCCTTCACCGGTGAAGGGATGGAATGGTTTCGAATGACATCACTAGTTAGTGATATAATTGATGCTTGCAGCACCACAATGTCCAAGAAATTCTATTTTAAACTATAAAGTCTATATGTTCTTGGGATGCTCATCTTCAAGCGTGTTGTATATGACTTCCCATGTTGTCACTCCCCCATCAGCACTAAGAGAATATAGGTGACATTTCTCATAGTTCACACTCTGTAATGCTCTTATTTTTCTACTTTTGCATCACTTTCAGAATGAAATGTATTTTGAAGCTTTCCTGAAATGGAAGAGATATATCAGGGCAGATGATATAGGGAAATTAAGGTGAATATTTTGAATAAGATATTCTTGAAACATCATTACCTCTCCTTGGTTTGATAAATTTCACATTTGGCAAATCGTTAAAGGATGACACAATGGCATGCCTTATTTATTTGTGACTCTGCGTGTTATCAAGGCTTTCTGATCAGAATATCACAACGAGGGGTTTCATTGCATATCACATTCGGGGATTTACTTAAAGATGTTTATAATTATCATATGTAAAACTGTGAAATGCTATTTTCTATAGATATCTTAAGCCTAGGTTGTATTCTAAGGGTTTCAAGGCAATTTCTTAAAGTTAGCATTTATGTCAAATATCAACTATTACTCGTATAAATGTGGCGTTGTTAAATATTAAACACTAAGTTATACAATGCAAGTACATATTCATATTATCTTCGTGTAATATATGCTCAACTATAACTCATAATGGTTTATATAAGTAAAATCAGAGAAAGCACGCATTTATTAAAAAAGGAAAATCCATAAACTCTATGACTTCTTGGAAGATATTACAGTCAAATTGATTTTTTGGTCAAATCGACCAATATACATCAATGACCTGGACTAATCTTCTTTCCCCAGACGGCCAAACTGCAGTGATAACGGACTCAGTGGATAGTTAGCCTAATTGTTGGTGAAATCCTTTCTCGCATTTATTTTATGTTTTCAATCTCATGTCTCGTTAACGATTCAATTGGTAGTATTTAACTATGTGTTGTATACGATTCAAAGTGGAAATGGGATGCTCACGCAGCGTATCCCTGCTGGAGTAGAGCGAACAAGTTGCCTCAACCCTCTTAAAGACGGCCATGGATACGAAAAAACTGATACTTATCAAAGAACCCCAATCCAAAATTTCAGTTGCTTAGGGGCGTGCACAAATCTCTGTTGAGGGAAAGAGTAATGCAAAGGATTCAGGGCCTTTAGTGATAATTATAAAGACTGCCAGATGGAGAAAAAAGACCTGACCAGCTAAATTCATTTAATCATCGCATGGTCTGATGATGCACCGTAGGAATAATGCTCCTCCCTTGTAGCCTCGCGTTGATGTAGGGATGTAGATTATACACTCTCCAGGGCATTAACTGACTCAAGGCTAATGTGCTTAGGAATGGATCGAATTTCGATGCCTATTCACTACTAACCTTTATTAGTTATGAATGCGAAACTCATGTGGTGGTATTAACATTAATAATGAGCTAGTTATCATAATGGGTGAACGAGAAACATAATATCAACTCTATATGTAGGGCTGGATGCTTCACACATAAGATGAATGGTTTTAATGAAACCCAGAGGTTCGGATTACGGAATCAATTTCCAAATTTCGCTAACTGAAACCTTATAAGTGTTAACCATCAACAATAGACGGATTGTTTGATCACGCATTGAATGAAGTAGTTTCTAACCCACAAGCTCACTAGAATAGTGTTCCAACCCCCGCTTAACCATGTATGGCTTATCTCGATGTAGCATATTTGAATTTCTACAATCGACGTAAGAGATGTAACTTTCTACAACGTAAGGATAGTGTGCATCGATCTTAATATTTATAAAATTGAAAGTGATAACAGTGGGCTGCAGAACTAGATTCAAAAAGCAAGTTTCATTAAAGCATTGATTAGATTGATTCGATAGTTGCATCATAATCCAACCATCCTAGCTGCCTCTTACATTACTAAACTCCAGTGATGGTTGTCCGTATGAGGAGGTACGAAACTCTTCGTTTCCAAAAAGCTGACTTTTTTGGCTCACGTATATAAGAACGCTATCCATTAAAACTCTCGTAAAAGTCACGAGCATGTCACTATGTGTTTCTATGATAAAAAATATAGGATAAGGCTTGATGCCTAACTCGTTAGGTATTAATCCCTACAATTATATAAAAATTCTTATAACAAATGTTTTTTGCATGCTTAAGAGCCCATCAAAAACTATATACCATAATGATCAAGTACTCTAAAATGATGAGGATAGATTTTGTTTAAATAATTATGTTTATGGTATATAAATATTGTATGAAGAATTATGATATGATATGTTGCATAAAATAATGCTATGGGAAGAGTTACCATGATTTTCTTTATTGTGTTCCTCCTAGATGAGAAACTTAAAATATTTGCAAGTTGTAAGAAATTAAGGCTTGAAAAATGATGCTTGCAAATGTGTACAACATGGTAGATAAATAATAGATAGCCATGGGAAATCATCATGATCTGGGTAAGGTCAATAACAAGTAATTCATATAGGAGGAAGATATGATTACTTGAGTGGCACAGTTATATGTGTTGCCTTCATGAATGAACGGATAACAATTTTCATAAAACTACAATATGATAAAAAGAGAAAGGAAATTTACCATGTATATTAGAGAATATGTGCTAATTGATTATGATCAAAGTTTAAACTATGGTCATGTTATAAGACAAATTATGAATGGTATAGTTGCAATGAAAGGACATGGCTAAATAAAAATCCCACCTAATACTTGAAAGGATGATTATATAAAGAAGGAAATGATAAACCTTAGTAAGCTAACTCTTTCAAGAGTAAAAATGCAAAGGGAAATTATATAACTCATTAAAGATTTGTGGTTAAATAAGTGGGTTCCACACTAAGTATTACACCATGGTAAAGGCAAGCTTTTGTGAGGAAAAGCCTAGCTGGAGATAAAGGTGACATTTTCCTCAAAAGTGTTAAGAAAAGCTCATCAACATCATGAATAAGAGGTGATTCATGGTTGGGTGGTGGTGCTCTTCTATCCAAGTGATGTTCTTCCTTTCTTTAATGTTGGATTCAATTGGTGATGATGTGTATATTGGCTCTCACCTTAAATTAAGTTGAGCTAGCTTATTAAAGAATTTGGGTGATATTCCTCACTATGAATGTGATTAGAGGAACTACATGTAACTGTTGTAGATTATGTAGTCCAAGTTAATATGATGCATGAGATATATAATTCAGTTATAGTACTTGATACTAACATGTCTAAGGTTACAATTATCTATGTTATGCATTTGTATTATATAATGATTGAATCTACCGTGGTCTCACTGTACAAATATATATGTGAGTATCTTCCATATATGTGAGTATATTCAGTGGGACTTGATTGATGAGATTTTAATGTTTGATTAATACTTCTATGAAGCCATATATATTATAGGTTGAGACACTTATTGGTATGAGATATAGGTGCATGTGAAATACTTATGGAATAATGTCTATAACTATATACCCCATGGGTTAGGATATCTATACCATGCATGTCATAAGAGGTTTTATGCTTGTATGTTATGATTCCTTCTTCTTTAACGGTGTGGTTAATGGTTGTGCCTATGGTATATGGTTCCTTACTTGATGTGATTAGTAGTAAGATTAGGAGTATGGACTATGGAACCTTAAATGTAAACAAAAGAAATTTTAAATTTGTGGAGCTTAGGGGCTACTTTTCTGGATAGAATCACAAGGTTAGTTACAATTACACCAAACCTATAAACCTATATTAACCATAGGCTATAACCTTAAGATTGAAATGAAGAATAAAATTTTAGAGTCTTTTATTATAATATCTATCTTCAATCTCCATAATTTCATTTTCTAAAATTTAACATTTCTAAAGTTACTTTATATTGACAATGTTAAGAAATCCACTAAAAAAACATTAAAGATATACTTGTACATATTTAATGCTGTATTTAAGCTAGCTAAATCTACTTATCTCATTAGTTAAGAAACCATGTAACAATTAAGACTCAAAAGTTCAAAATCTAAATGGTTGAAAAATGTATGGTGAAAATTTCAAGATGACTCATCTACAACACCAAAACTCTAAAATCAATGTCGAGGACAAATGTTATGAACCATGTTCCTTGTATAGGATAAGGAATCTATAATTAAGATCCACTTTGAAGGAGAATCCTCCTTATGTAATGAAAACAATGTAAAATAACTTGCTCTTTCTTTGGAGGAAAGGGAAAAAGTTTCCATAAAACCATGTTTCAATAGAATATCCTAGGGAACTAACTAAGGAGACCCAACTATACCCTTAGCCATGACATCCAACTAGCTAAGCACTAGAGGCTATGTTGACCAAGTGTATTTATTGGTGTATCATATTAGTAAGATAGTATAATAAATTATCTAAAACTAGCTCCAAGTACACCTAGGTAACTTCCTATATATGAAAATGCATGTGGAAGTGAAAGTATGCATGTAGATATTATCTAATAAAACAATAGGGCTTTCAATGACATGAAACCATGTGTACTTCTTTCATTTATGGTTCCTTACTACATTTTGACATGCTAAGACATTCAAACACATAATTCCAAAAAAAGTGCATGTTTGCTAAGCCAAAAAGAGCTCTTAAAATCAGGTAAACTACACTAAGGTATATATCCCAATCAGGTATACACCATAATTTATAATTATTTAAAATTCTAATTTCACTTTATTATAAAAAAAATAATCATAATTATTTTCAAGCTAATTCTAAATAATTTGAAAATTAATCACAAACTATATTTTCCACTAACCATATCCAAAATTTACAATCAACAATATGAAAAACATTACCCACTTATATTATATTATACTGTAATATAATATTATTTTATATTATACTATACTATAATATAATATAACATAATATAAAACATTTTAAAAGAGAATCAAACATGAAGTTTAACCACACGGACTTCAATATTTTTGTAAATTATTACAATACAATTATCAAAAGATAGTGAATGAATATACTCTTCTTGCACATTACATACATAAAGTTTCCAAATATAAAGTCAAATTACTTCCAACTTCTAACCATCAACCATCAATTTTGTTGCGGTTTCTGTTGGCGGTTTTGCTGGTGATCCAGAGGCCTTCTGAATACCATAATGCACCGCTTATGGTGGTGAATAGCATAGTAAGCCACCCTAGAGATTGTTGAATCCCAATTGCTCGCCATTCATTTTGAATAAATAAAAACTAAGTTATTTCTGAACCCACATCATTAAGAACATGAAAAACTAAACTGAACATCTAACAAAATATGAGATAGAAGCAAAGAAAAAATGAGATCTCTTGAAAAAGTTACGAGATCTCTTCCTAACACGTTCAATCACAAGGTGTCATCCATGGAAGAAATGTAAAATCTTAGCACTGGTACTCTAGATCAACTCTTTGGAATAATCACTACCATTGAGATGAGGAGTTCTAAAGGAAATTTTCTGCAGTGAAAGAATCAACCTTCAAAGTAATGAACTATTGAAAAGATGAGCATGATGAATCATGATGTCAGATAAAAAAGAAGCTAACCTTTTGAGGAATCTTAAGAAACTATGAGGCAAAGATAAAAGTAAGTTCCTCTTTAAATGTTTTAACTATTGTAAAGTTCTTTATTATGCATTAAAAATTCCCCGAAAGAGGAAGGATTATGATCCAAAAAAATATGTGTAAAATGATAGAAATAAGGCTAAGAAGAATTAGTTCTATGTTCAAGAAGAAAGATCCTCAAGTGATACCAATCAATCCTCATATGAGGACAAGGATGGTGATACCTTTAAGGAATTCATTTTTACTTCAATAAAAATCCTATAATTAGAGGTTATTTTTTATGATGAAGGAGTAGTTAACCTTGCAGGAGAACTAGTAAGTGCTAGTAAGTGCACTGCAGGAGATTAAGGTACTATGAAACAAAAACAAAATCCAAAAGGAATCTATGAAAGCTAAGGTTGAGTCTTTGGACAACTAAATTAATAGGTAAAAAGAAACTTACTTGTCTTCATGTAGCAAAAGAAGGGGCCAAAATCTAACCATTTTTTAAGAAAACAAGATTTATCCAATCTATGAGGTTTTCTAGTGTAAAAAAACCCAACAAAATTTCTAGAATGAGCATTGAATAACTACCCTAATTATATATTTGATGTATGATTTTCTTTCCCATGATTATACACTTGTTGCCAAATATTTTTTCTACAAAATAAAGATTCTTAGCCTTAATGAATTTATGGATTTAAAGCTTGTGGTTCTCTACTCTTTATAATTATATTACAATCAAATTCAAATAGTGAATATTTTGAGTTTTATGAGTCTTTTATTGTTGTTTAGTCCATTTCCTTCAATAGTGTCATTTTGTTTCTTTATATTTTCACAGGTTTTTTATATTGCATCTATATTTATCATTACACATGTGTAGAGATTTTAAATTTCACTAAAAAAAAACTATATATCTTTTTGATATTGTATTTTTGTTTTGGGGGCAAAAATGATTGAATTAATTATATATTCCTAGTAGCATTTAGGCCTTGGAAACATGCTTTGAGTATGTTTGGGCATAATTCTCATTCATGTGCAAAAGATGAAAAAACATATTAACCAACATTTATCTTCTATTATTGTTCAATGGATTTTTGTGTTTTTGTTTTAAAGTAGAAATGGTTGAATCAATTATATATTCTAGTGAGATCTATGTTAGTAAAACATGAAGTTGAAAAATAAAAGATAGTTAAATACTTCGATGAGCTCCAATATACCAAAAAGTAAATGGCAATGAAATTCTATAAAGATTATTTCATGTGATACTACTTGAAAGAATGCCAAAAAGGATTCCATGCCTGAGCAAACAAAGAAACAACACACTCAAAGCGTTATCCCTAAGCGTGAACATAAAAAGTTTTCTAACCTAATTTTCTCTTCAAACACTAACCCTAATTTGTAGATGCTAAAGGGAGTACGTCTCACAATAAATCTTTAAAATGCCTTCGAATGAGAAATAAATATTATAACCTGTACTCATAGTTATCGTCGTAGTATTTTTCAGAATACCGAATCTCAGTCATTTTTCTGGCCTCTACAACAATCAAGAATATTTAGCAGATTGGATTTCGAAATATGTCACAGAAAATTGTGTGAAGACTGATAAGAAATACGAGATACGTCACTGAAAATCCTGAATACTTCTACGAAATATGACTTCTGTTTCGAGTGTAGAAGCTAAACGATATTTATAATGTTACAGTTGGAACGACGCAATTTCTTAATTTCATTTCATACACAAAAATGATAGGGTTCGTGGCTGACTTTCCCACTCTCTTTTTAAATGTTTTAATCCTATATGTGTGAGAATAGTTTTTATAGCTTTACAAGCCATTTTAAGTGATTTTTTTTTTAAATAAATTAAAATATATATTTTTATTTTTTTATAGATTATATTTGCTTAATTTCTAATATATCTTTACATACTGGAGGGAAATTTATGTCTTGACTTCACATTATGGAGTGTCTTAAAAATGCATCCTATCACTTTCCATCCATCCATTTGTGAGAAGTTAATAAAGGTTTGCCAAACTTTTAATTTGGCCTAGATGCATTGCAAATCCATAGGATGGATGGAACATAAAGATCCATTAAACATAAAAGCTTTACCGGAGATGAAGGAAAGATTTTATGAGGGAAACCCTAGTGGCAGATAAAGACTAGATTTTCACAAAACACCTAACCAAATGGAAAAATCCATAAAATCCGGAATCCGCTAATGGTAACTAAATCATGAAATAGTATATTAAATACCCACTGCAATGATCAATTGAGGACAATTGATCATTTGTAAGATCATAGGGTTGGGGGAATCCGAGGTGATTCACAGTTGGGTGTTGGTGCTCCTCCCTCTAGCTGAGATTTAGTTGGTGTCATTTGCATGGAATGATTGTATGTGGATTCTTACTCTCTCTCTTTGTTACCATTATAATTTTCTTATGTGGAGTTTTCTTAGTTTTGAGAATATTTTAATGAATTACATGTGCTTAGATGTTAGTGATGTTTCCCTCTATTCCAGTGACTTTTACTTGCATGGTATGTGTTACACGTTAAATCTTTACTTGATAGGATGTTAAATCATACAACTCAGACTATATGGATTGTTTAATTACCTCTGTTATGGAAATGAGGGATGGAATAATGCATGTGACTCAAATGTGATGAGATATGCATGTGAGGGTTATTATGATCATATTTTCATTTGTTAAGGAGGGATAGTATTCTATGGTATTATACAAAGGTTCATGCATATGGAATAGTTATGCACGAATGTCTTGCATAGAATTTTTGGTGACTCACCACTATCTACGTCCTACATAATGAAGCTTGCTACTCTTGCATGCTTCATAAAGAACTCATGGTGCCATGTCCCATAAGGGTATTAGGATTTTTAAAGATTTTTAATAACTCTATGCTATAATTTAACCCTTTGTCCTACTTGCCTCTTAATGACTAAGGGCTAATCTAAAGAGTACTCTAATTACTCTATATGTAATGATTGATTTAATAAAATTTTGATGGCCACTAAAACTCAACTCTAAATGAAGAAATTTTTAATTTAATGGAGCCTAAGGGGGAAATTTTTGAGTAGGATAAGGATGTTCACTACAAATAGTATGATAGCATAGGTTCAAACAGTGAGGCCTATGGACTAATCCACCTTAGTAGAGTTTCGTGACACGTTTTAATTATAAAACCTCTGTAAGGAAATTAACCCAAGATCCCTAAGGAAGAAACTGAATCTTGAAACTTAGAACATATTAATACCATATTGGTTTCTTGACATTAAAGAAAATTAGGATTCCTTAAGGTTAAATCCAAATGTTAACATTGTTTACATTGTTTATTTAGGAATCATTAACATATGCGTGATAATTTAATTGGATCTTGTGATTAGATTTAATAAAGAGTTCTATGCATTATGGGAATATGTCAACTTTTACCCCATCTAGATTGTGTATCGAAGCATGATTTCTTGAGAGACAGTTTGGTGTCAAAAAATTTGTACTAAGTCAATGTCAAAATAATTCGTGAAAGACTTCCATCAATCTCGAATCCCTATCAACACCACCTACTTTAAAGGTTGATAGTTTTGGTGTATATATATGATATATCTATATATATATATAAATATATATATATATATATATATATATTATTTTGATTGAATTGGGAGGAGGCCTCATACATCACACAGAAATTTCGAAATAAAATATGATTTGTGCATAATACATGATGATTAGGGAATGTAGAAAAAAAGGTATCCATAGAATAAATAAGACTAAAAACATCACCATCAATTTTTTCCCGGTTAAATTCATGGGGTTGTTGCACTTTAAAATTAAGGTTTGAAGTCACTAATGCGAAAATATTACTTGTTCTACTTTTGACATAAAATTCTTATGTTGTAAACCAAAAGTGGCTACCGAGAATTAGAAATTAATGAAAGCACTTGGAAGAGCGATTTTTTTTTAAATAAGTAGGTATATAATATAATCGGTTCATAAAAACAATACAAAACATGGTCTATGTAAACATGAGAGATATAATTTTGGCAATTAGATCTTTAGATCGATAAAAATTTGAAGTGATAACACTGGTATTTTAGTTAGAATCAAATGTGGTTTTCATTAATCCATTGATTAGATGGATTTTATAGTTGCATCATAATCGAGGCACCTCAATAACCTACGCATGGTCCAATAGGAGGTGGTTATCAACAATAATAGATATGGCATTAAATTCAAAACAAAAAGAAAAAATAAATTGGAATCACCCTAAGATTGCTATTTCCTTTTGGGTAAGCCACCCCTTCATGTACTGTCAGTTGATGTTTTTTCTTACCACTCACCTGCATTCCATTCAAAATGGTCACCCAATAGCTCCCTGAAAGGCAAGAATGATCTAAAGTGAGTACACTTTATAACTTATCTTTTGAATTAATGAAATAAAAAGTTCTACTCTTCCTTCAACAAAAAAGAAATTAACCGAAGATCCATAAAGAAGAAATTGAATCTTGAAACTTAGAACATGTTAATACCATATTGGTTTGTTGTCATTAAAGAAAATTAGGATTCATTAAGGTTAAATCTAAATGTTAACATGGTTTATGGAGAAATCATGATTAGGATTCCTTAAGGTTAAATTGAAATGTTAAAATGGTTTATTGAGGAATCATTAACATATACATGATAATTTAATTGCATCAAGCAATTAAATTTAATGAAAAGTTCTACACATTATGGGAAGATGTTGACTTTTACCCCATCTATATTGTGTATGGAAGCATGATTTCTAGATAGACGATATGGTGTCAAATTTTTTTTATTAAGTCAATGTGAAAAGAAGCTGTGAAAAACTTCCATCAATCTTGAATTACTACCAACGCCTACTTTTAAGGTTGATACTTTTGGTGTGTGTATATATATGTTGGCATGGCATAAGAGGCCTCATCCATAATATAGAAATGCCAAGATAAAATCCAATTTGTGCATAATGTATCCTAAGCATGGGGATGTATAAAAAATATTTTCATAGAATAAATGACAGCGAAAACCTGGCCATCATGTTTTCCCCCGTTAAAATCATTGAGACGTTGCAAGTTGAAATTAAGGTTTGAATTCACTAATGTGAAATATTACTTGTTCGACTTTTGACATAAAATGCTTATGTTGTAAATTGAACGTGGAATCGCTGTCGAGAATTAGAAATGAATGGAAGCGCTGGGAAGTATGAATATAATCAGTTCATAAAAAAACACAAAACATGGCCTATGTCAACGTGAGAGATGTAATTTGGGCAATTTGATCTTTAGATCAATAAAAACTAGAAGTGATAACAACAGCATTAGAGTTAGAATTAAATGTGGTTTTCATTAAAGCATTGATCATATGGATTCCATAGTCGCATCATAATCCAAACACCTTAGTAACCTACGCATGGTCCAATAGCAGGAGGTTATGGACAACCATAGACATGCCATTAAATTTAAAACCCAAAAAAAAATCTTGAATCACATTAAGATTTCTATTTCCTTTTGAGTATGGCACCTCTCTGTCTGTCGTATTGTCAGTTGATGGTTGTTCTTATCACCTGCATTCCATTGATCATGGTCACTTGCTAGCTCCCTAAAAGGAGTAAATGCCACATGTTCATTACCCATATGGATTCATGATAGGTTTGACAATATATGCATTTTGCAAAACATCCTTGAGAGCTCGACCACATGCAATGATCCAGAGAGGTTCGATCATAAAATCTTACTTTCTCGGTTATAGATATAAGGACGATATTGAGTAACATGTTGGTAAAAGCATCAAACTATCTCTCTCTGTGCAAGATATGGATAGGACAAGGATTTAGATTAGTCAGATAAACCATGCCAACATGGAGGGGATGGCATCTATTCTGATGTTAAGAGGATGTGAAGGAAAAATTTGCAGGCTTTTGAGTCATGGTAGCAATCTAATTAAGAAAATGCTATTGTAAAAGCAGCCCTATAAAAATTTCTCTCCTAATAGAAGTGGGGTGCTATTCCTTTGTGCAAATCAGAAAATGGAAAACTATTGATTCCCTTCCAAATCACTAAAATGGGCTCATTGAGAACCCACGAACCCTACTTCTACGAAAAAAAAATCAGATGGATAAGGGTTATCTCGATATCCATGTAGCAATGTAATCCTTTCTCAAAGTTTCCTACATATAGGAGGCGAATGAGAGATGGGAATTGATAAATGATATTAGGTGTCTCAAACCCAAGGGTAGAAGCACACAAACTATCTTACAAATTGCAGAAGGAGCATGAATTCGTATATATATATATATATAAATTCCAATGAGTTCCATTCTCTTCAGCTATGATGTCGATGTAGATTTTTCTGTTCAACAATTGAGTTGTGCTCACAATGGTTTGTTGGTGTTTCACAATCTGAAGGTCGAGGGGAAGCACCTCCATTCAATCCTTCACCCATGAAGGGATGGAATGGTTTCGGGCCTAAGCAACTGAAATTTTGGATCGGGGTTCTTTGATAAGTATCAGTTTTTTCGTATCCATGATCGTCTTTAAGAGGGTTGAGACAACTTGTTCGCTCTACTCCAGCAGGGATACTCTGCGTGAGCATCCCATTTCCACTTTGAATCGTATACAACACATAGTTAAATACTACCAATTGAATCGTTAACGAGACATGAGATTGAAAACATAAAATAAATGCGAGAAAGGATTTCACAAACAATTCGGCTAACTATCCACTCAGTCTGTTGTCACTGCAGTTTGGCCATCTGGGGAAAGAAGATTAGTCCAGGTCATTGATGTATATTGGTCAATTTGACCAAAACATAAATTTGACTGTAATATCTTCCAAGAAGTCATAGAGTTTATGGATTTTCCTTTTTTAATAAATGAGTGCTTTCTCTGATTTTACTTATATAAACCATTATGAGTTATAGTTGAGCATATATTACACGAAGCTCATATGAATATGTACTTGCATTGTATAACTTAGTGTTTAATATCTAACAACCCCACATTGTATAACTTTAAGAAATTGCCTTGAAACCCTTAGAATACAACCTCAGCTTAAGATCTCTATAGAAAATAGCATTTCACAGTTTTACATATGATAATTATAAACATCTTTAAGTAAATCCCGGAATGTGATATGCAATGAAACCCCTCGTTGTCATATTCTTATCAGAAAGCCTTGATAACACGCAGAGTCACAAATAAATAAGGCATGCCATTGTGTCATCCTTTAACGATTTGCCAAATGTGAAATTTATCAAACCAAGGAGAGGTAATGATGTTTCAAGAATATCTTATTCAAAATATTCACCTTAATTTCCCTATATCATCTGCCCTCATATATCTCTTCCATTTCAGGAAAGCTTCAAAAGACATTTCATTGTCAAAGTGATGCAAAAGTAGAAAAATAAGAGCGTTACAGAGTGTGAACTATGAGAAATGTCAACTATATTCTCTTAGTGTTGATGGGGGAGTGACAACATGGGAATTCATATACAACACGCTTGAAGATGAGCATCCCAAGAACATATAGACTTTATAGTTTAAAATATAATTTCTTGGACATTGTGGTGCTGCAAGCATCAATTATATCACTAACTAGCGATGTCATTCGAAAGTTTTAGGGGCGTGCACAAATCTCTGTTGAGGGAAAGAGTAATGCAAAGGATTCAGGGGCTTTAGTGATAATTATAAAGACTGCCAGATGGAGAAAAAAGACCTGACCAACTAAAGTCATTTAATCATCGCAGGGTCTGATGATGCACCGTAGGAATAATTCTCCTCCCTTGTAGCCTCGCGTTGATGTAGGGATGTAAATTATACACTCTCCAGGGCATTAACTGACTCAAGGCTAATGTGTGTAGGAATGGATCGAATTTCGATGCCTATTCACTACTAACCTTTATTAGTTATTAATGCGAAACTCATGGGGTGGTATTAACAGTAATAATGAGCTAGTTATCATAATGAGCTGGGTGAACGAGAAACATAATATCAACTCGATATGTAGGGCTGGATGCTTCACACATAAGATGAAGGGTTTTAATGAAACCCGGAGGTTCGGATTACGGAATCAATTTCCCAATTTCGCTAACAGAAACCTTATAAGTGTTAAACATCAACAACAGACGGATTGTTTGATCACTCATTGAATGAAGTAGTTTCTAACCCACAAGCTCACCAGAATAGTGTTCCAACACCCGCTTAACCATGTATGGCTTATCTCGATGTAGCTTATTTGAATTTCTGCAATCGACGTAAGAAGCATATTTGAATTTCTGCAATCGACGTAAGAGATGTAACTTTCTACAACGTAAGGATAGTGTGCATCGATCTTAATATTTATAAAATTGAAAGAGATAACAGTGGACTGCGGAACTAGATTCAAAAAGCAGGTTTCATTAAAGCATTGATTAGATTGATTCGACAGTTCCATCATAATCCAACCATCCTAGCTGCCTCTGTCTCTACTAAACTCTAGTGATGGTTGTCCGTATGAGGAGGTACGAAACTCTTCGTTTCCAAAAAGCTGACTTTTTTGGCTCACGTATATAAGAACGCTATCCATTAAAACTCTCGTAAAAGTCACGAGCATGTCACTATGTGGTTCTATGATAAAAAATATAGGATAAGGCTTGATGCCTAACTGATTAGGTATTAATCCCTACAATTATATAAAAATTCTTATAACATTTTTTTTTGCATGCTTAAGAGCCCATCAAAAACTATATACCATAATGATCAAGTAGTCTAAAATGATGAGGATAGATTTTGTTTAAATAAGTATGGTTATGATATATAAATATTGCATGAATAATTAATGATATGATATGTTGCATAAAAT